>JAAPAO010000120.1:0-70749 GCA_013115145.1 Perkinsus chesapeaki
TCCGTACAACCTGTACGTTTCAGATAATACAACCGTTTCAGATATGCAGATCTAAAACTACTAGATCTTAGTGGTCAGATTATTGGGCGAGCGAGATTGGAACTTACGTTGTTCCTTTCCCGTGCTGTCACATCCTTTTCTTTCTTTCTTTCCGGAGGAAAAAAGTAGGAAACAATGGAAAACTCAGCCACCCTGGCCGCAACAGCGTTCAGCAAGTTGCCTTCTTCGTGTCGGCCTGCTCCGGTTGTACCCGCGCAGTGCCTCCCTTCCACAACACTGCTGATGGCGCCCTCAGCCGCACCGTTGGATGCAATTAGCGGACTTCTCTCGACGGATCCGATGACCGCCGCTGTGATTTTCATGGAGGAAACAAAGTCGTCCAAGTTGCCGCGAGCAAGCATGCTCAATTTAGGCCGAAATGAAGTCCCCCTTGACGAGGCACCTGGCCGCTCAGGCGGGTGGTCTGGACTGTGCGTCAGTAAAGGCGCCGAGAAGATCAGCAACTCCCCCCGATGGTCTCCGGTGGACCTACGGAAGGCCATGGCGAAGGCGATGATGCAAGGTGTCTTGGCGAACAGGCTCAAGCAACAACAATCGTTCGCGGCCATCACTGTTGGTGCGGTACATGGCCTAGAGCCGACATTCCCCTGCCATCGTCGTCGAATAAGATTCACTTGGTAAGCCGTGTTTTGTGACATGTTCTTTTTGTCATCATATGTCTCCGGAGGTACTCCGAACACTTGCTTGGTTTCGTGCCTGGTATGTCTTCCTGGGAAGTCGACTACGAACTGGACCCGAAGCAGCCGTCGTTATGGCGCCCGGAGGATTCATACTCGGTAGACCGGCGAGTCAAATCTTCCCATAATTCCTCCTGGCAGTTCCCTCTGCTCGTGCATCTGCCCAGGCTCGCCAACCGCAATGGCCTTCGCCTCTTGCTTGACGCTGTGGTCTCCGATGGAGAAGCGCATGGCCGAGATGGCTCGCTGACGAACGTCTCTGTGGGGTGGGTGACCATTCCCGTCTCTGAAGTAGGAAATTGATTCCGTAACGGCAAGGCAGGTTGTTAACGCTCATCACGTTGAAGTTCTGTCTGCCCTAATTAGGGAGGCCGAAAGATATTGCCTCTCTTCAGCTGACAAATCCCTCTGCTGGGCATGCGAGGGTCGTTACTATGCAAGGTGGAAGTATAGAATGGCCGGAGGCTATTCAGGGGACCCATAGAACTGCTACCGGCATTAAGCGGCTGTAAGCTGAAGTAGCTTCTACGACTTGTAAAAGGCCACCGCATCCGGAGGAACTATCTTACCTATTTAAGGTCTCTAACAGCCGTTCCGTATAGTTGAAATTCTTAGGGCACATTTACTACTATCATTATAGTAATAAATGTAATACTATTATAATACTATTGTATGTAAATGTAATTACTATTCTTACTTCTCTATGTAGCGCCGTTGCGAATGATAAAGAGAGGCTATGAGTCTGAGTGTCGCCGGCACTAGGATGCTATTGAAGCAAGTTGCTACCAGCCAGGGCCTCCACAGGTTCTCGGGCACCGTGAGAGATTCAACTCTATCCCTGAAGATCTCGACCAAGCCTTCAGCTGAGCAACTGCAATCTATCTGCCTCTTGCCTGCTGACTTGGGCTATATCTGTCCTTTGTACTTTGCCAGAATAGCTCTACTGTATAGACTATACAACCTTATCATAACGCAGACCGGTAAATCCAATAGCGCGGCTCGTGGAGCGGCTCTATCCGAAAAAGGTAAGGCCGAAGGAAATGCTTCTGGTTCGTCCTTCGTCGACGAGAACTGCGCTCCGGTCTGACCATTGTCAGGTGTGGATACTGCTTCGCCTTTGGTGGACCCGGTGCTAGCCTCATTCCCGAAGCTCATGGATGATGGCATATCGAGACGGAACTTCCTGAAGGCTTGGCGGAAAGAGGTTGATGAAATGCCGCGAGATCAGCAGGCGGATGATATGTCCCTATTGAGGCTGTTGCAAGTGCTGTCTACCCATCGCTTCAACAGCCCACGTTTCATTCAGGCGCTCTGCCAGCGGTTCTGGTTGAATAAGGGGCGAGCCATTGACGTGAGCAGTCAGAAGAAGGTCGCGTTCAGTGGGGAGGTCCTTTCGGCCGCCTCTAATAAAACAGTCAACGCGAATGCGGTTCAGTGGCCTTGGAAGACTCGTGGACCAGCGCACGTAACATTTGGCACAGGGTATGCTTGCGGTAGTTGAGACAGGTCCCACCTGCCGGACGAGAGAAGACTGTAGAGGACTTCCGGGCAGCTCAATCGGCCTGGCTGTGGAAGGAGATGGAAGCCTCCGGATGGCCTCAACAGGAATCCTTCAAACCGATGCACAGTGAAGAGTTCACCTATGAGGAGCATGGCATGTTCAGCGGCAGTGGATCACTTGACCGCTTCGCATTATCGTCTTCATGTTGACAAGGCAGCTTGCGTTCAAGTCACGTAAAGATTCGTTGATGGTCATAGATAATTCACTTCCATGGCTTCATCATCGGCCGGACGCTCATCGCCCACGAGTAGGCAGTCATCGAAAACCCCTCACACGAAAGCCCTTTGCCAGGCAAAAGCGACGCCTCTTCGTCCAAGTTCACAAACACATCGGAAGGCGCATCTTCGGACCGCCAAGTCATAGGTCCGGAAATCTCGGATCTAGAAGCGCTATATTTCGTCGATGAACTTCTCTGGCACACAGAGATTCAGGTTGGCTGCCTTCTCGTGCCACTTCTGATGAGCACTTCTCAGGATCTCTTCCTCGGCCGGCAGAGCTTTGCCAGGCTTTGCGAGTCCATGGGTTCTGATGATATAGTCGACGTTGTGTCGCGGTGTCTATCTCTAATCGTGGGCTCCCTGGAGGGCTCTGACGTCGAGCAAGGCCAGGCTCTCAGAGCGGATACTTTGATGGCCCTCCAGTAGTGCTTCAAGCCTCGAACTGCTATCAATTCCAAGATAGGTATATCGCTTTTGGTTGTTCCCTCGCCGAGGACTCTCCATGTGACACGTTGATTCCGCTAATGCGAAGTGCCAGCGAGTTGTTCTATCACGAGGGGGTCCTCCGCTGCATGGTGGTCCTCGTGGACAGGCTGTTAGGTCGGCTCTGTCCTTGCTACGTAGCTCACTACTCAACTCAGATCTATCGTTTGCTTCCTCAAAAAAGCGAGAGGCAGAAAATCTGTCCCACACAACCCAGAAGTCAGTCTTGTGGCGTCTGGCTGACCTATCTTCCTGGCAGGGCCGAGCTCCTCCTTGCCCGAGAACTGCGCTGCTGCTTCAATGTCATCTTCGTCTGTCTCATTTTCAACATGAACCGGCTTGACTTTGCTCTTGAGTGCATCACTGGTTCCCCCTCACCAGGAGCCCAACGGATGGTAGGGCGCCACGTCGCACTGCAAACCTAAAGGAGGCCTTCATGCTTAGCCGTCGGAGGAAGATGAGGACAACGACGAGCAAGTAGAAGAAGAGCGATCGCTGCTGTCGATCCTAACGGATGCCTCTCGATGGGCTCTGGACTTGCGCGAGCTACCCGTCCGGAAGGTGCGAGGCCATATCGTTAGAAGTCTTGAATGATAATTTAGTTGCTCCTTTGCGACTTGTTCCTCTGGAAGTCCCTTCTGAATGCCCCCGACCATTGGCTTTACCTTATGACACCAAACACGCCGGATATGGGTATACAATCACAGTTATACAACGACGACCTTGCAAAAAATGCTTCTCTCAGATATGCGCCCATGCCGAAGGTCCCTCCGAGGGGCACCAGGCGGGTATCATACTGAGTGCAGTGCCTTGCTAGGGCAGTTCCCGGCGTCGGAACCCGCTCTCAAGGACTTCCAGGTCGGCTTACGTCAACTGCTCACATTCGGGTTCCTTTATTGCGCCGAAACGCTTATGGCATTGTTACACTTCGTTTGCGCTGGGGAGAATGTCAGGCTCTCCGACAACCCTTCAATTGCACTGCTGTTCAGCTGGCTGCTTCTTGTAGGCGCTTGTGGTATTGTGCTTGCACGAGAACTTCATTTTGAGTGAACACGGCTGTAGGAGACCGCAACCCGTAAAGGAGGCGCTGGATCTCATCCATGCCTATCAGGTTAGTATTGAAGTAGCTCGGAGCTGTCTGACCCAGTGGCCTTTTCACTAGAGGAACCGCGCATTGGCATTAACTTGGCATTTTAACGATGTGACCCTCCGAGTCGGTCTGCGTGCAAAACGGAGGTCACGGGTTCGCTTTCTGTGACCGCTTGTTGTCAAACCGGCAATCGGATTTCGCTCGCACTACTATTCACCACCTAAACCCGTTCCACTGGTAGGACAAGTTCCTATGCTCGTATGCTTTCCACGCAGCCGAGGAAGAGTTCCTGAGGAGGAATACTCGCCCGTTGGCGGAAATCTATACTAGGTGAGCGCGGCCCGGACGATGGACACAACCCCCATTCGGGCAGGTTTCTGTCGTTCAAAGCCCGCGGTCTCGTTAATTACCGTGTCGGGCTCATTCGTAAAGCCGGAGATGATGAGAGTCGGTTCTCAATCCAGCAGCTGGTGAAGCACCTCATACCGAACTGGGAAGACCGGGTCTCTTGGTGTGATGGGCCTCGAGTTCCGATCGATAGGAATATGAAGGCCGTTCCATGGGGAGCGGAGAAAAGCCGCGGCAGAACAGAAGCCGGTTCGAGTAGCGGTGAGACTGATGATGACGCGTGAGTCTCGCTCATCGGCTTTTATTACGTGAAAATTTCAGGCCGTCTGTTGCTAGCTCCGATGCCTCTTCCGAGGCCTCGCTGGACCCTGAAGTCATGGAGGCCGGGTTCAGACTGCTAGATCAAGTAGCAGATGAGAACGGAGATGATCGCGAGGCGGCCTCGGGAGAGGATGGTGCCGTTGAGGTAAGTGACGTGATGAGCGGCTCTGCATTTGGTGGTCTCAGGCGTTAGTAATGGAGGGAGACAGCGAGAACGACAGTGGTGTCACAAACGACCGAGGGCTGCGGATGAGTGTGGGCGATGCAAAGTCGATGTTTGAAGGCATTACTCGGTGGATTCCGTCGGAGATGCATGAAGATGCTTTGGATGCTGTTTGTAACGAAGATGCCACGTCACCAGAGGCACGCAAGGAGACCGGAGAGAAAGCGGTTGCGGCCGACGACCAGAAAGATTCTGAAGTCCGAGGAGAAGATGAACTCCGAGAAAGGTCCCAACTTTTCTCACGTGCAGTGTCGGTATTAGCTTCTTTCAGATTTATGCTGTATATCGTGCCCAAGCTCGACAGCTTATTTTCAACTTTGCAGCAACTCTGTCTGGTAGGAGAGTGCTCATCCTAGTGTCCGCGAGGCTGTTCCTCTGACCATCAGTCTGCCTCAAATAACCCTAGTGAGTATCCATGCTCTATAGATCTTTCCGTAGAGAGACAGCTCTTAAGCCTGCAACAGGTAGTAGCATGCCAGCTAGGTGTCTTCGATTTGATTGTCTTATCCAGGTCCAAGATGAAGGAGCGACAGATGGATGCTCCGCGGCTCATCATCCGGAGGTACACGTGATCGTGATTGTCTACTCAATTCGAGTCCTCAATTTTACTAACTTAACTTCACTTCGTTAATAGGAAGATCTTGCAAGGTTCTGGTGATAGCTGATGCTTTAGAACGTCACAATAGAGGAGATGATGCTTGCTGATGGCGCCACGCTCGCCAATGGATGCCTCCGTCATGTACCCCTTCAAGGGCAGGAAATGCAGCGGTGCGTGACTGCATGCCCCGCTGGCCCCGTATGCCGTAATTCCGCTCAGGCATTCGGACATAATAACAGCGTGCATCACTGGTATGGTCCTATGCCTCTTAAAGCGATGTCGCCAAGTGTCTCTTCAGCTCTTCCAAGCGATTATTGACTTCTTCTGTAGTAAGCTATATGAGCAGCTGACGGTCTGAGCTCACTGTGTGATGTTTGCCAGAGAATAATGGGGCGTTGGTTATGCTTAAAGTCCTCAACGGTCTCAATGAGGCATCCGTGCGGCCCTATACTGTCCCGCCAGTCCTACCGTGTCTACGTTGCTCTGAGAAAGCTCCAAGATTCCCTCGAAAGAGCTCGTCTGAAACAACTGTTACAGAAACGTAGGCCTGGCTTTGTCCTTGTGGCTTTTTTGCCTAGTTTTGTCTGTTTCAGCCTTCAAAGCTCCATGCCGTGCCCGACAGCTGAGTCATACCTGCGTTCGGCAAGTATTCTCTATATCATTTGCAGAGACTGCCCCGAGAGGTGAGATCATCTCAGATACCGCCGAACGCAATACTGAGACTTTCCTTCAGAGTGCGAAAGATTCTCGTGCAGTTCCGCTCCTTCACCGGGCTCGTCAGAATGTTTCGGACGCCAAATCGACAGATCCAGAGGTTGGGGTACAAGCTCTTCAAGAAGCAAGTTCGGTAATCCTGCCGAACTCTGTCTGTACGCGTGCGCATCCTTGGGTGATCTTCCCCGCTCAGGTTCTTCCCCAAGAAACTGAGGACCAATGCAATGAGCGCAATTTCGACAACCTACAATATCTTGATGACGAGCCCCGTGGATGACTGGCTTCTCTCATCACCATTGCATGCAGAGAACCACAGAGATGAGGGTAAGTTCGCTCTCGGAAGCTCCCACCTTCTTTGGGTATATCCGAGCCGTACGCTCCGCAGGTCTCATCCTCGATTTCACCAGTGGCACGACTGACTATGCGCCATCCGTCAACGAGCTCCAAAAGTGCAACTCTTTCCCTGAGGGAATCATTCCCTGCACAGCCCGGAGCTCTGCTGGTTCGAAGCTCAATCGGCCGAGCGTAACGGGTTCGCTCGTCTCCGAGGAACGGTCGAAAGCAATGGTTAGTAGGATGAACACTCGAGGATTTTTCATGACGACTGTCAGGCTGACTATCAGAAGTTGCTGGATTTGGTCGACTGGGGGGACGCCGAGTGTGTCGAGGCATTCCTCCAAGCTACAGGGATGTCCCCAAAGGAATGCTTCTATGTAAGCGCTTATCTAACGAGCCCTAACCAACTGCCGGTTTGTAGGGTTATCCAACCCTTGAGTCCTGGCTCGGGGAGTGCGTGCTAAAGCATGAAGACGGTTCAGTAGGTGAAGAGACTGAGGAGCTGCATCAAGTTTCAAGTGCAAGTTAACGAGGTTGTTTTCTTATGTTTACCTATTGGCTCCCCTTTGTCCTATAACGTCACGTCACATTTGATAAGCCTGCATCAAGCCGTAGTGTTGTGTGCATTAGCCGCTCTAATTCCCATCTTGTGCTCTTATTTCATTGTATTGGCAGTGGACGTTACTGACGTTGCTTTAATGGCGGCATCGAGCGGCCTCAGGTTGCTCCTAGTGCTCTTTTCGCCGTTTATTTTCGCATCCTATACTTTGGAGCCCCCTTCGGACTTGGTGAACGTCCTAGCCGGAACTTTGAACACCAATGCGATATCCACTGGTGGTAACATGCCCATCATTGCTAGACCTTTCGGGTTCAATCATTGGTCGATTGTCACCGACACTAGCAGAGAAGAAAGAGGATTCTCCCCATCTTCAGTGGATTTCTACGGCATCATCTGCACACATAAACCGTCTTTCTGGATTGGCGACTACGGCTACTTCATGCTGCTTCCTAGAGTCCACACGCATGCATCTTCATTCATTCCCAATAGCTTCGCGAGCCTTTTCAGACCCGACCAGGCGACCTACAAGCCCTACTACTTCCGCACTACTCTGGCGAATAGCCAATCAACAGCGGGGCAGGGCTACATTATTACAGAAATGACTCCAACAGAACATGCAGCAGTATTACGTTTCCAGTTTGTGTCAAAGGATGACAGAATCGTTCTTATCAGAGGTGTGAATCTCACTCTCCACAGCCAAAAGGATGATCCATCGAAGCTAGTGTTCGACACTACTGCTAATTCTGGTGGAGTGCCCGACAACTTCCGCATGTTCATCGTTATCGATGCGATGCCTTCTCCCCAACCTGACATAAAGCAGCGGTCGTATGATGAAGCGTTTGAACTAAACTTCGGTTCGTCCAAGAATAGCGGAGAATTCGTAGAGCTGCGGATTGCGACTTCATTCATATCCGAAGAGCAGGCTTGGATAAATCTGGAAAATGAAGCCCCTCGGAGCTACTCGTTCGATACCATTAAGGAAGCCGGCAAAAGCATTTGGGATGAGAGGCTGACTAGCGTGAAATTTGATCGCGGTGTGAATGGGTATACATTTCAACGTACCTTCTATACCAATTACTATCGTTCTCTTCTATTCCCTCGATTATTAACGGAGACCAATGCATCTAATGTCGATGTACACTACAGCCCCTATACAGGAAATATCCACGATGGAGAGCTCGCAACGGATAGTGGCTTCTGGGATTCCTATAATACAGTATATCTCTGGCTTGATATAGCGGCGCCTGACATGCTCAGTCGTATTCTGAAAGGCTGGGTAAGCGCGTACAAAGAGGCCAAATGGCTCCCTACGTGGCCTTCACCAGGCGAGCGACAGTCTATGATTGGAACTATGGGAGATGTGGTAAGATAGTTAATTTATGACCAACTTGAAAATGTCTTGAACAGGTGTTTGCATGGGCTATTGTTGCCGATAAGGTCAACAGTCAGATGAAGTCTGTGATGTATGAAGCCATCAGGCTAGATGCTTTTGGGGATTCGTCAGAAATTTCGCCATATGGGCGAGACTGCGGCGTGAAGGAATACAAAGAAAAAGTGTGCGTTACAGCAGAGGTTTGGTGATTCGTCGGACTAGTTGGCATTTATGCTCCTTGAATACCACTTATCAGGTACGTTGGGTATTTAGTATGCGGAGATTGTGTGTCGAGGGTTTTATATAATATGGTGGCTGATGCGGCCATTGCTGATGCAGCAGAGAAGATGGGAGAGCACGAGGATGCAGCAGCACTGCGAGAACGAGTAAACCGCGCCGTTGATGCCAACTGGAACGCTGATCTCGAACTATTCGGCCCACGCAAAGAAACGGGCGAGTGGGTGAGTATATCTAACAAGACTTGGACTGTTAAAGGTTACACTGAAGGAGGCGCTTTGCAATACCGCTTCTACTTACCTTTCAATGTTCCAAGGCTGGCAGAACTTTACGGTGGCAAGGACAAGTTATGTCGGAGAATCCACGAGCATTTCAGTACCAAAGAGCTCCCGTTGTTCGAGCCTTTAGACGGCTGGTCCGTGTCCCACGAGCAAGCCGAGCTTAGCTTAATCAGCCACAGTTTCGGTCAATACGCTCATAACAATCAACCTTCTCATCACGTCCTTGGAGTAGCTTTAACTGCTGGCTGTGAGACTACGGCTGATGAGAATATGAGGAAGGTCCTCGAAGAGCTTTATAACCCAGATGGATGGGCCGGCGATGAAGACAATGGGGAGATGTCGGCTTGGTTCTTGCTTAACGCTATTGGCATTTTCATGGTGGACTTCGGCAAAGATGAACTATTACTGTTTTCGCCAATGGTGATCGGTTCTATTTACATTCAGTCGATGAATTTGACGATTGAATCATATACCACTTCCGAGAAGCCATGCGATAGATGTCCTTATGTATGTTCAATTAGATGGTTTCCTCATCTAACCTCACCACGAAGGTCGCCGAAAGGCGTAGGTCCTACTGAGGGGCAACTTTTGTCCGGCAGGACACTTCCTCGATCTGAAGTGGAGAAGGGTGGTAGAATACTTTTTCAACTCTCCTCTGTACCATGTAGCAGTCTTTGAGGCTCCCATTCTGGGAGTCCGATATCCATGAACTGATTTCCAGTTTTCATGACTATTTCTAATGAGTCTAATGTCTTATTACCAAGTCACGTGATTCGAACGAACGTAGCTGAAATTACGGTGGTGGCCTTGCACGTGACGATTAAGATCACGCTCGCTTTCGCTGTCGTGGGATGATTTTTTATCAATTTACTTCGTTTGTCTCTTTCGAGTTGCGTTACTTGTATCAAAGAAATAATAGTATTGATGTAGAATGATGCGTAGATGAGCGTGACGGCCTACTGTTTTCATGTTCCATCACGTCATTTACGACCAAGAAAAGGTTGTCACGGGAAGCTGTTGATTCTCCAGGGCCAGGAGGAAAAACTTGGCAAACTATTGTCTGGTTTGCCCGACGCCCAGACCAACTTCCAGCGAACAAAGTGTCCTATTTAAAGTGGTACTGCACGTTTCGGTCACGACAGGCGCATGCTAGAGTGATTGATCCAAGACTAAGGGTTGCCTCTATATCCGAAGTAGATTCTCTAACGATTCAACAACTTAAATCGACTTGCAGGGAGCTGCGCACCACAGAAGGACCGCAAACTCGTGGGAAAGGCTCTATGAACGAGCGTATCGGAGAGGACCAGTTCTGCTCGTATCCCCAGCTCGCTAAGTGATGGGCCACACCTACACAAGAATGCGGCTTCACGAGATCCCTTTTAAAACTCCACGACCGTGGAAAATCGTTGCTAGACCCTCCCCGTCACTTCAAATTGGAAAAACTTCGAACGATCACTTGGCAATTAGGATGTGAAGGATACCGACCTCGTGGCACGAGCCTCAGCCAGATTTTGGTGGCTCCATGGTATGGCACATGTTCTCCAGCTAGCTCATAGGTGCTTACCTAAGAACTCACTCCCCGGTTGTACGTGTACGTAGATCAACTTTGGACTACTCTACGCTGAATCCATGCTGAAAAAAGCCTACAGCAGCAAACGCCGATGTTATTCGTAGCATTTGTGTTTATGCCAGTGCAGCCTCCCTTCCTCGCTCTTTGTGGTGCTTCCTTGTTTCCATTGCCTTTCTCCTCGGGGTTCATGATGGTTAATGCGTGAGCATGCAGTGCGTCGCACAGGCGAGTGGGAGCGAATCGTTTCCGGTCGTTTGCGTATAAGCGGATTTGGGCCCTCTCATTTGTTACAAGAGCTCCGTGAATCGCAGTTACTACACATTACTACACATTTACACTTGACAGTTGCCTTTGGCGGCGCATTTGGTATTAGCAACCATCGATTTATCGACTCATAACCGTACTTTTTCCGATGATGGATGATAAAGAATCAATAAGCATCGGACGAAGCATAGCTCTAGATTGATTCCCCCTCAGTAGAGCACTGGAAGTTGAGCGCACCCCTGAAGCGCCGTCTGTTGATATCAGGAAGTATTTTTGACGCCGCAGTCTCACCACGCCACTCGAAATCATTTGATTTAAGGAGCCGGGAGCCGACATCTGCAAGCAGCAGATGCAACTTGTGACGCGTAAGAACATAATCAGCACGCGAATTTCAGCAGTACTATACACGTTGTATAACTCTGAGAGCGACTCTTAGGTTGATATATCTTATCTGAAACCTTCCTTTCGCTCAATCTAGAAAATTTCTCGAGCGACCACTTGGCAACTGTAGCGCGGAAGATATCGGGCGCGCGGACACAAGCCTCATGCTACCGAGCTTCAGCCATGCTTATTGCTATGATATTCCTACCAGGAATAGCGAGCAATCGATCGTCCGAAGAGCTTAAGTTCGGACTCATTCGAAACTCGGCGGGGGGTTAATTGTTAAACGCCTGACTTTGGAATTTCGGCATTGCCGAACAGGCGAAGTTCCAATTCAGGCTTACGTTCATGCGAAAGCTATTTCTAGAGTAATCAGTTACCTTGTTGTTACGCATGTCCACCTTTCTGGTCTTTGCTGGCATTTTTTTCTCCGTCCTGGAGGTCAACAACGCCCAAGAAGTGGGCAGATATGTTCTGGATACTCCAGCTTATTATATGTTCTTTGATGTGGGCGAGGATAAGTCAGTGTATCTGGACTTCCGTTGTAAAGAGAGCAGCTCCTTCAAGGATACTTTCGAAGACGGCCCCTATCCTCTCATTGAAGGCTCTGGTACACAACAGTATACGATTGACTTCAGCCTCGTTCGAGAAGGCTCTGCTTACTGGTATGGTGGAATCAGGTCGGTCTGTAATGACATCAAGCCCATCGGTGGTGATTTAACCCGTCTCTCCTACTCGAACAGTGACGAACTGCATACCCAATTCCTGGGACAAGACAAGACATTCAAAAGGTACGCCCATGAGCTAACTTCGGGCTCGTTCAAGTATACTTCTAAAAGTGCAGCCAATCCTGATGGTATTACTATTCACTATAAAGTCCGTAGTGACTCCATAGTTGAAATGGACGCTGAATGCTCTGGACGGTCTACAAGCATTTTTGCATTCCGTCTGGAACGTAACGACGATCGCTTCCAGTTCACAACGTATGATGTGGTGGATGCCGGTCGTGGCCCTGTGAGCAAGTTTCATGACAAAGTCAGATGGGCGTGTCCCAATGTCCTTCACTCATTAGACTTTGGGTATCTGGTCTTCGCCACTGACTCCACCATATTCTCTGAGCTAGGTGGTGCTCGCATATCGCTCCGCAGGGAGTGACTTATGTTGGCCATACTTTCTCAACTTGTTATTATGATGATATGTTACGCTAAGAGATGATATCATCATCCTCAGCCTCATAGAGGGCCTCTATTTGAGGCATTGTCGTGTCAGTCTTATCAAAAGTCTTAACCAGCTGGTCGAGGACCCCTAAAAAATCGTCCCGATTTCCAGCATTGTATTGAAACCCCAATGAGAGCCTTAGGCCTTCACTGGGTGTTGAAAACTCGTTCGATGGCAACCTAGATACGTTAAGGTTTGGAAATACTGTATGGAGTGATCATATCGTTGCTATTCTTACCCAGCAGCTGATCACCGTTGCTCTTATTCGCCATTGATACATTCACAAGCACACACGGGTTTGCGTTTTATGGATGAGTTCATGTAATAAACATGTTATGATTAACTCACATCCCCTTCTTCCGAGAGGATAGCGATTCATAGGACAGATGTCGGTGCTTTGGCACGATATACCATTCGGTACGCCGACCTTAAGTCCTTGTATTCCGCCGGCTGGGCGGGGCCAGAGCGCCCCAGCCTACTAGGAACCAAACACCCTTTATGTATATTGATGCGGACAGTTGGGGATGATAATCTAATTGAGCATGTTAATACTCTGAATTCACGGTATGGCTCAGTACGCATATTGCGTAGATCAAGAAGCTCTCGTTAAAAGAGGGTACTTCCGGGATAATATTAGCCACTTTTGTGGACTTCTCCGCAGACTGGAGCTCGCCTTCACCCATTCGGCCACTCTCCACCGAAGTCGGACAGCAGCAGCCTGAGAACCTAATGTGTCAAACCGACTTAACAGCGTATTACTGAACCAAGAATATGACATCGCATTAAGTGGTAGGCTTCCGGCGAGGCTTGCGCTTCATTCAAAGCTCTGGATGCAAACTGCCGAGCGGTCCGTAGTATTCCGATCATATCGGCAAGTATCGGTGCTGATCGAGCAGCAGAATGACGAGCCGAAGCTAGCGAGAAGGCTCACCAAATCCATCAATTGATGAGTTGTCTTCATCGCCTACTTCAGCCAGCTGGAGGAGCCTGCAGTCGACCTCGAGGGAATGTGCGCGTCTTTGAACCACTCTAGGGGATAGGCCTATTAGCCTGGCGCATATTCCTGCTAAAAATAGACCTTGAGTGCCACACAGCTATGCTACCAATAACGGAAGTATAAGGTTTGATGCTAGTGCATCCATCCTCGCTATCTTGAGGGGTTCCCCTGTTATAATCGTCCACCTGTACGATTCTACCTAAAGTTCAGTTACTCTGTTGTATTTGGGAGCAAGGGAAATGTTACCTCCGATGCAACGACTGTATCTGAGACGGGGAGAGTCTTCGGCGACTGCGTGAACTTGACCGATCTCACATTGTGCCGTGATGTATCTCATTCTGCATGATAAATGGTGGGAGCCAGCTCGACTGTGCCACGATAAGAAGGATGTGTGGACAGTCCGGATCCCTCTGAGACAATCACAGCATAAGACGAAAAGACAGGTTCGATACCATGGTCTGATGGCCTTGCTTCTCCATAAGAAACGCCAACCTGTCCGTGAGCCTTCCCGTCTCGAACTCGTTAAAGGGACGTCTCTCAGGCAAAGTCGCCGTCGAATTCTGGCCTCCTGATACCAGCATGGCACACATCACCCACAGGCACTTACCATAAGAACTAAGTTTCGTGGATGCATTGCCGCCGCTCCATCCTTCGTCGCGTCCATACTGATCATCCTCGTAACTTGTAGTACCCGGCAGTCTTTCAAACTCCCTGGCATCGGCTGCGGTAGACTCTGTCTCCTCTGGCCAAGTTCTGCTGCTTTGAGAACCCTCCTGCAGTCTTTTGTATCCAGTGCCCCATCGGCTGTTGCCCGCTCACCATTTCGTGGTGCCAGCCAGTCCACCCGTGATCGTTTGTAACCATCTTCGCCTTGGCCATAGCCCTATCGAGCGGCCCCAAGAACACACAGCTAGCGAAGGGTCCCTGCAGCTCAAGTACGTCGGGAGAGTCTCAGACCACTTTACAGAGTCAAGCCCCTGCATTGGGGCTGTAGCATTATTCAGACCCCAGGGCTTCTCAGGAGCTTCGACTCCCGGAGGAGGTTGCTCTCGGAAATACATTCCTATTATAATAGGTAGTTGTTATTGACCAACGCAACGCCTAGGTGGGATAAGGAATATTCACTCAGGTGTAAACTACAGTCGAGATTGCATCACAAATGTTCCAGGTAGCACTATTATGAATCAATAACAAAACCACGACTACCAAGTAAGAGTCGCACCTCAGGCCTCGAGGACACCCCTGGACTTCAGACCATCGCGCAGTAGCTCATACCTATGCAAACATTCACGGAGGAAGACGCACCGAAGAGCGTTACAATTGTAGCTGCTCTGAGTCTGAAAGTTGCATGACCTTCTCCAGCAGATTAGTGAAGGCCGCCGCGCTGTCGGCTACCACGAAGTTGGTGAGATAGACGTACGTGAACATACCCATCACAACCTGACAATGCTGAGTGAGAAAGAGAGTGCCCGCCGGGAGGACCGACCTGACAATCGAAGCGATCAGTGAGGCCACCATGACCGGGAATAGAATCGCCAAAGTCCTTGATCTTGAAAGCTCTCTTGAAGCCTGAAGCCAGGAACCCACCGAAGGGCGCCACTAGAGATGCAAATATACCGAGGACCTGATAACACGCTTGGAAGAATGAAAGGAGAATATAGAAGTCGGTGAATAGAGAGTTCAAGAGGATGCTACCAAAGCATGGATCTGCATATCAGTCAGTTGCACTTCGATGCCGAATGGCGGTATAGTGTACCTAGGGTCATCAGATATTGGGAAGGAGTTACGGAAGGAGCGGTATGAGCTTACGTTCGGAATACAGTGTAGATCTCATCTGGTGTGCAGTGGGGATAAACGAAGGGCTTAAATACGATCTCCTCTTGTTTGCAAGTGAAGTACTCGTACTTTTGAAGGAAAGAACACCAGACTGAGAACAACTATCCACAAGGCCGGGAAGCTAAAGCTAAGTACTAATGGCAAATATCATAGTGGCGAAGGAGCCGCCGATAAAGCCTTCCCAGGTCTTCTTAGGAGATAATTTTATAAGGGGATGATCTGATCGATGAGACCGGCATCACCGTGCAGCAGCTACAGCGAGGAAACTTACGGCCAAAGAAGAAGCCGAAAAGATAAGCAAAGATATCATTAACAATAACCAGGGATGTGGGCAAGAAGAACCAGATGAGCCCATTGTAGATGTTAGCAGTCATGGCGATGCCTTGGACCTGCACGAGGGAAAATGAGGGAAAATGAGAGAGGGAAATACCTACCACGACTATGACAAGGGTAACAATAGTCCAAGCCAACTGCCCAAACTGATATCGCAGGGTGTATCTGAGGTAAGATTGTAGAAAAGAGCGGTATGAGAATACAAAGGGAAGCTCACTTTCGCAGACTCAAGACGAATGCCACGAGACCGATTATCAAAAGAGTGTATGAGATGACTCCGTGGTATTTAACAATAAAGTGGATGGAAGGGTACACCATAGCCAGACGGTCGAATCGGTCTGTCATGAAACGCTTATATCTGAACAGGACCCCAACTTGAGCTATTTTGTATCTTTCATATCCTACCCAATAAATACAGTGACAAAGAAGAGGTACCAGCGGAGAGAATAAAACAATGGAAGCTGCAGGTCCTTCTCCTTGTTACGCTTAAGCATGCATATCTCTTGAAACATGCCAGCTGCAATACCGAGTACCTGATACCAACTTTACCTCCTCCACCCCTAGGGCGGCTATTACCAATAATGAACAATAGAAATGTCCCATGGCCACTACCAGCATGAAACCGGATATCATGATGACAGCCCAGAATGTTCGAACTTTAAGGTTCTTCATCTTGCTCGCTGAAAGATTCCAATCCTTCCAACTTTTTTAGATCCTCCTAGTACCCATGGGCTTGTCTGCTGACAGCTGGCCTGTCGCGGTCCCGGCGGCCGAAGCGGCCCGTTCATCCCTCTCCTCTTTAGTGAGCAGCTCATGCTTCTGAACGGTCCTCTCTGAGACAGCTCCATAATACCATCACTTCGCCACGAATTCACCTCTGGCAGCAGAGCTGTCCCACTCAGAATCATCATCTGGCTCTGTCTGTGATAGAAGATCTCTCTCGGTGCTAACACGTCTCTGCCTCAAGCTAGAGGCCTCCTCCACCGCCGATTGCTGTTTTTTACTAGGCATTTTATTCCAACTACACAAAGCACCCCACCAGACCTTGAATCGTTAAAGACTCAACGACAAGCAATTAGGAGAAACATACACTATAGCTTCGCACTTAATGGTGACGGGAGGCTGCCCGGTTATCACGGAACCTGAACCGGCTCTTTAATAAGGGCAACGAAGTGGAATTATCCTTACTGTTGGACCTTCCCTACGACCTTATCTTTCATCGTTTTGGTGCCTTCTATACAGGGATCGAAGCACGGCCTGAATGCTGACGAACAACTGGGCAATGTCGGTCAATATTGTAGCCTACTGTCTCCTTTATATGTCCCTACAGCAATGCCGACAATGAGGCCCACACAGAGCTCGATAATCATCACCAACGGAGATCACCAACAAAAACTACATAAGAACTATGTAGACTGGAAAACTCAAGCCCACAAGATAAAGGAAAGGAGTGATATTCTGCTTAGTGTTTGGCTTAGTAACCATCCCTCCATAGCATTCTTCTCAATATGGTAGTACCACACCCCTCCCTGTAATAATTATACGTCAGATCAGACTGCTGCTTAGATCAGATCGGCAACATTCATAGGCATCTCATCGATCTGGGTGGAGTAGTACCTGAGCAGCAAAGCCTTGGTCCAGAAACCACCGAAGGTTAAGCATTAGTACTGTTCGATATCTCTCAGGATCCTCACATCATCCTCCTTCACGAAGTTGATGGCGACACCCTTACGACCGAAACGACCAGATCGACCGATACGGTGAATGTACCTTTTAACGAGAATGATAATATGGAGCTTCGCTCCCCCTTTTTACAATTCACGATTATTAGGAAGATCATAGCAGATAACGAGGGACACTTGCTGGACATCCAGACCGCGACCCCAGATATCGGTGGTGATCAAAACTCGGGCCTGGCCGGACCTGATCGATTCACAAAAATAAGAAAAAGATGGTATGAGATGGTATCGCTTACCTGAACTTCTGCATAATAGCATCTCTCTCCTTTTGTGGCATATCGCCGTGCATTGAGACAACGGTGAAGTTAGCCTCCCTCATCTTATTGGCCAACCAGTCAACCTTCTGCTTCGTATTGCAGAATATAACAGCTTGAGTGATAGTAAGGGTGTCATAGAGATCGCATAGTGTATCGAACTTCCACTGTTCCTTCTCAACCGCCACGAAGAACTGTTTGATGCCTTCTAGCGTCAGCTCATCACGCTTTACGAGAACCCTACCGACAATCCAATCAACAAAGACCAAGTCCGGTGCTCCCCTACCTGAAGGGGTTGTTCATGAAGTTGTTAGTCATCTCAAGAATCTCGTTAGGCATGGTGGCCGATACCAGAACGCATTGGGTGCTCGGGGGGAGATAGCGATAGATATCATAAACCTGACGCGGGAATATCTTTTCAGCTGCGAAGAGCTCCGAGCTGGTGACCTGTTCCTTGAAGCCTCTGTCCAACATTTCATCGGCCTCATCAAGAACAAGCATTTTGAGATGCCTAGTTGACAGGTGACGCTGTGAGATCATATGATACACACGTCCGGGTGTGCCAGAGACAATATGGACACCGGCCTCCAAGGCACGGATGTCGTCGGTGAGCTTCTTGCCACCGACACAGCAGTGAACCTATCGAGACCAATAGAACAACAACCGGCTTGATAGTAGGAGAGACATACCTGGACGTTCATATAGTCTCCAAGGGCCAAGCAGACCTTCTGGCTCTGCTCGGCCAATTCACGAGTAGGGGATAGTATCAATACCTAAACAAAAGGTTGCTGCTAGCTGGCACGTCTAGTACAAGGTACTTGGGGATCTCTCTCGGTAGGCTTGACAGTCTGCAATGCTCCCAGAGCGAAGACGCAGGTCTTACCGGTACCTTAATAACGCGGCGGTGAAGGGGCCTCGTAGGATGTTGTTAACAAGCCTTACCGGACTGACTCTGTACGACAACATCCCGTCCTTTGATGATGGGTAAGATGGCACGTTGCTGGACGGCAGAGGGCCGCTCGAAACCGTATTGGTAGATACCACGGAGAAGGTCCTGAACAAAGGTAAGTTAGCAGTGGCAGCGGCCAGCACTAATACCTATAACAAACACGTCCCCTCGGGCCCCTCTTTATAGCACAATAACGATTAAGATACTATAGAGGAGACCAAGGGGCCAAGGGCCAAACGAGGGGCAACCGAAAAAGGATCATGTCCCCCATGAGCGCACCTCCTTCAATCCGAGGGCATCGAAGCTGTCTAGAACTTGAACATCTTCGCTGAAAGGGGAGTGCAATGGAGCTAAAAGATACGTTGGCCGAGGCGGCGCCTTACCTGGTCTCGAAGATGAGTTCGTGATCGTGCTCGTCAAGGCCCATTAGATGTGTAAGGTACGAAGGAGTCGGTAGGAGATAATAAACCCCTGATGGAAATAGTAGTGTCAAACTTAGATGACACGTGTTCAGTGATTAGGCGTTGAGGAAATGCAAGATCTGCGAGATTACGTAAGATTCCTCTTTTCGGTCCTCGGAAGTCTCTACAAGGTCGTGCGGGGATCACCGTTTGTATCCTAGTTTTTATCAGGATCGTTACACTAGCAAAATGGCTGCTGCCGCCAGGGGGGCGAATCCTTTTTCAGCGCCCAGTCCGGTAGTTAATAAATGGATGGCCGGAGACACTAAGGAGGGTGACGTTATTATACATAGGAAGCATCAGGTTGAAGTAGTTCGGGACAAAGAGGGCCATAAGGACAAAAGAGAAAATGATATAGTGGAGATGGCCACAGCGAACGCTGGAGGCTTCGACGTTGTTAGGATGGTACACGAGGATAAGGAAAGGAGTAACCCCGCGGCTCAGGTGGCTGGCCCAATGGGGCCGGGCCATAGAGGCTGCATACTGGACGGTTACATCAATGAGAGAGTATCTCACGGGGATCCGGTAGCTCGACACCGATATCTACTGGAGCACTCCCTGGCCCGGGACATGGGATGCACTGGAGATTTTTATTCACAGTACTTCGGCCAACACGACGCCTTCAACAGGCTTAGTGACTATAGATTCTTCCCAGTGCGTCACAAGGAAAGATTCGATCCGGCCACCGGGCAGGGTCTAGGCATTCTAGCCGAAGATTTCTACGACTCCGTTGGTCGGCCAATCAGTCCTGCTCATCATCACCGTGCTTTGCACCGGAAACGACCGCCGGCGGGCGTTGAGTCCGCCAAATGCATCTGGGTCTTTCGGAATGGCGACGGCCATGACATTGGGACGAGGTACTTCCTCAAGACCAATCAGGGCCGGTACACTCTAAAGCACATATGCGTTGAGCTTTCCGGTATCTTGAAGCCCACTGGAGGAGCTATTAGGGAGCTGTATGACCAAAAGCTGGACAAGATCACCAAAGTTAGTGAGCTGAAGGACGGTGGCTGCTACCTGGCATGCGAAGGCAGCGGACCTACTTCTAATAGGCGTAGGTTGATGCGATTTATGTCAGCTTGAAAATTCACATGTAATGTTGTAATCACTATGGCCTTTGGGATTGTGTTGGCAGTGGGAGGAGCACGAGGACAGTTAAGCTCATGCCAGATGTTCGAAATCCGGGCCGGAGAAATCGAAAGGGACATGGTCCGGCTGCTGCAGTAGTGCATGGTACTGCTGTGAGGCTGCAAGGTGCTTTTTAGGAAGGACCCCAATGCGGCTGGCTCGTCCAAGCACGAAAGGAAAGCCTTGTATCCGGCGCCGCCAGCTCATCGGGGGATAGCTGTTAGGATTGCTTCAATTAAGGGTGATGATGATATAAGTTTTTGGTAGGCGTCCATTAATGTGGTGCTTAAAAGGCACGGTCTGGCCGGACTGCTGACAGAACGGAAGAGAGAGAGTGAAACTGATGAAGAGAGTTGCCCAGCTTGGCCGGTAGCGTTCGGAATTCTTTATAGTGCGCACAACATCTTTCAGAGAGGTATCTTCCTCGAGCCCGAGCAAAGCTATTGCCAGTTGAACCTAGTCACAATCGAAGACGTATTGCTACCTCGGTATAGGCAGTCGGGAAGGTAAGTCTACGCGGTCTCGGCGTCAACTAAGCCATCGGCTACAGGCTGCCGACGGACTATCATGACTTTTTCGATCGGCTACGGGAGGAATACGAAGATTGCCGGGATGATGCGCAAAGGGCGGTAGGTGTATGCCGGGATGAAGAACTAACTAAAACACTGCACAACATAGAGCTGAATTTACGTGTGAAAGTTAGCCTAGAATAGGCATTGACGGTTCAACACAAGTTTTTCACTTGGAGAACCTCTGCGAGAGAGTATTATTCACCGGCGGTGAATCGTCGTCATATGGCGTCGTTGTGGCTTACCGCTCAATCCGCAAAGAAATGGCGGCTTCCTGTTAGTTTTCCAACGCACAGAGCTCTATCTCTAACATACAGTTAGAAAGAGCTAGCATGGAGTTACCTTGTCAGGGCCGAGTCCGAGAGGTTCGTCGCAGGAGAGCCGCCATTCACTTTACTAAATAATAGTCTACCATCTGCAATATCATGCCAACCCAAGAACTCATTTGTGGTGTCTGTCCGAACATAGTGTTGAGTTGTGCAGTGAAGTATCCCTGTAGCTCTGTTGATTTATCTTTACAATGCTAACAGCTCAGGTGAAGGAGGCGTATCTTGCCCTCAACCTGTGAGCAGCTCCCTATTGGTGAAGATCTTCATGGTTTTTCTTAGGTCCTACGATGCGGAGTGGGAGAAGATCCTTGAGCGAGCCAAGAGCCTGAAACACAGGTCAGCTCCTTGGTGGTGACGATACCCTATTCCAGTGGCAGGTATAAGGCGGCGGGAGATAGGCGGAGGCTGGCTCGAGTCTATAAAGCATTCTCTATCTTGGAGGCTGATAGGAAGAAGAAGGTGATACAAGGGGAGATTGGATGGTAACCTCGTGGGGACAAGCTGGCGCCGTAGTGTTATGGTAGAAGCAATTCACCGTGGCAGAGAAGGTGCTTTTAGCAGAGCCGTCATTGCTTAATTGAATAGAGTTCATGGATATGAGATAACCAATTCACGTTTCTTCCCTTTGTCCTGAAATAACAAGAACTCAAGTCATGCTCTTAACACTTTAAGAGGGTCTTCAGCCAACACATAGGTGGATAATAAAACGATCTGGAGCTTCTTGTTTGGGAACTCATATACTTTTCACAAGTATAATTTTTTAGTTATACGGCGGAGACGAGCAGTTGATTGGGCGATCCCGACGAGACCGTGAGCTCGATGGAATGTAGGTGAGCTAGGGTGCAGTTGAAGGGCTAATGCGTGGTCGGAAGGTTCAACCATATGAGTAAGGAGATCGCCAAGCGTCATCGTGAAGAGAGCGTGGCTGGTTCGTCATCTGGAGTGGGTCTGCTTCGCTCCGCCTTTTTTTATTCTTCGTTTAGGTCGATCTCATGCACACTGTTGTGGCGGACGACACAGTGCATACTGGAGAGCTTAAAAAGCAAGAGCCGTCCTCTGCAAGGTACAGCTCACCGGGGCCCACTAATTCAACGTTATTGTAGTTCCTCCTCCTCCTCCTCATCGTCGTCGAGTAAGAAGGAGGAGCCTCCTACCAAGAAGGCCAAGGAGGGGTCGAAGAAGGAGGAGGAGCCAGAAAGTGAAGGAAAGGACGAGCCACATCATACAAGTAGGGATGAGGAGACCGATGGTGGGTGATCTAAATTTTAGAGATGTCCGAAGTTGACTGGCCAGCACAGTTCGCCCGTATGCGAGAGGGCATGGCCAAACACGAGAAGTGAGGAGAGCGGGGATGTGGAAGACCGTTAACGGCGGTTGGCAGGTACTTTCTGGTCTGCAAGTTGTTTCTGGAAAAATTCAACAAGTTCATGCGAGAGCCCACAATAGAGCGTCGGGAGATCCTGCATTGCATTGACGCTGTGGCCACTGCGCCCTACACTAAGTCGTAGGCGATGCCCGGGCATGAAGGTCTCGTTACTTTGTCAAATCAGGATGCTCAAAACCTTCACGTTCGAGCGTGACGCTCCGCACTCCAATGACATCTATCATTGCAATAGCGAGACGCTCAGGGAGAATAGGGAAGTGGCTCAGAAACTGGTCAAAGGGGTGGGTGTGGCGCGCCACGGTCTGGCTGTCGATAGGGCATGTCAGGTTGTCCTCAATCAGCGCTATTTCACTAACATTCCGGACGGAGTGTTGGAGGCACCTGAGGGGGTTCTCTCCATTTTCGATGTTTGGGACTTTACCGTCCAGAAGAGGAACAGCCTTTATTCAAGCGATAACTTCGTCTTCACTAAGGCGTGCAAGGACCTCACTGCACTGGTAGTGCGAGGAGGTTAGTCTTGGCTTGTCTACCGGCTCAAGCAGATGCTCGCTAAGGAGACCAAGTGGAGGGGCTTGAACCAGGACCCGCTGGCATCTAGTGAAGCTTCCCCCGAGGAGAGTGATGATGTTGATGGGGAGGAGTGTATTGATGGGGAAGGGCTCGAGGTAGGCTGTCACACCTTCGTATATCATTAGCGTTCACAACGTGTCTGTGATCTCCCTGTGTAGGGCACGTTATAGTGGCCTGCGTTGTTGTCAAGTGTATGCCTCTTACTGTAGGACGATGACATTCCCGATGGATTGAAGTCAGAGGCTACAAGTGAGGGTGATGATGATGACGATGATGAGAAGGAGCCAAAGCCGAATCTCTTGGCCATTACACCCTCCAGAGGTGGATGGACCCAACCTAATGAAGAGTAGGCTCATATACGTCGTAATGGGGGTTGTGGCACCGCCTTGCAGGACCCTCGAGCGTCGACTCAGAGCGGAGTTCGTCCGTTCCATTGGGGCCATGGTACGAGCTAGCCATCGACCAGGCCGTTCCAGCGATGCTAAGGAGACCATGAAGCAAGTGTAGGTTCCTATGGCAATTTGATCCGCCATGAACCTGCCTCATTGTTGATAGGTATCAGCATCGGGATATATTCTCTAAGGCCCAGCAAGAGTCTCTCCTTGAATACAATATGGCTATCCATCAAACACAGCTCAGCACTCAGAACGACAAGGTGAACCGCCGTGAGCTCCTTGCTGTGTGTTTTTAGTGCCTTTCAGGCCTACCGTTTCGAGTACCGCAGCATTCTGGAGTCGAAGGCTCCTGTTCGTGACTCTAGAGAGACGAGGATTTCGTTTGACCATCAGCGTGGTGCCTTCGCTACGCCTATGTAAATGATTCCTAGTATAATACGTTACCACTGCTTAATTGCCGTTATAACATTCAAAACGGCAATTTACACTGTCGTGTTCAACTATACACTTTAATCAAATGAAACGAGGAACTTTAATGGAACAAGATTGTCTACTCGAAAGCTCCGTATTGCCACCGTTCACTCGGCTTGGCGGGCGGCAGTTCTCGCTTGTCCTCGGGCTCGGCGGCGCCCGCACCTAACAAACCAATACCATAACAGACAGGGCCCAAAAGCTACTTCGGAGGATGTTGGCGACATCACTTCTTTCGTGCTCCTTGGCGAGCTCGAGTGCCGTTACACCTGCCAGGAAAGTGAAATGAATGCGGAGGTAAGCGCTTTACCATCTTCGTTGGCATAATTAACATCAACTCCTTTCTCTAGTAGTAGCTTCACTGTCTCAGGGGACCGTCCCGCACTAGCAAGAATCTGAAACGGAATCTTTACAGTGCGGTTCGGTTGATATCATTACCAGGCAGTTGGAGAGATCCTCGGTCTTGGCGTTAATATTGGCGCCGTGTTCCAACAGCAACCTATAGGGAAAACACTATACCTCGAGAAGCTACTGAAACACCGGTATCCACATCTTTCTAAGCTGAACTATATCGACCATTTAGACGATGCTTAAGGATACCGCACAGGGGCTTACTTGGCTACATCAGTATGACCGTTCCTGCAAGCCATAAGGAATGGAGTGCTACCATCATAGGCCTCGTAATCATCAGGCTTCACTGACTTGTCCACAACGAGCAATCGGTGTACCTGTTGGCTTTGAATGGACGGTTGGGACCAATGCTTCCTTACTTCTTCGAAATTCCCTCGACGAGAATACTCGAAAAGTTCAACTTCCTCTTCACTATTCATTTTCAAGACAAACAACACTACATGGGGCATTATGTGGCCAACTTCAACAACTCGACAACATCATAGATTCACACATGCGAAACGGTTACGTGACAAGTATGATAAAAACATTAAAAACTCGTATGCCAATGGCGAACTTTTAACTATGCCGTCGGTCGTTGTGACAAAAGCCCTCAGTAGAGCTCGAGAGAATATCGCCGCTCGGCTATCAGATTATCGAGGGCGTCTCGGGAGCCCAGCGCGGTGGCTAGGGCATCCTCTACTTCCTGCTGGACATGGCCTGCCTGGCCGCAGAGGTAGAAATACCTGAGATCGCTGGTGAAGATGGAGGCTAAGATCTAGCACATACCCTCCCTTAGTGACGAGAAGATCATAAAGCCTTGTGTGATCCTGGGCTATTCTATGCTGTACGTAGACCTTCTCTTGTTGGTCTCTACTAAATGCACCAACCTGAATAGGAGACCTCCAATGGCACCCACTGTACTGGCTTGGGATCTTACCACTTCAGTTAGGACTCCAGCGCGAGTGTATCCTTCAAACTCATCGCCGAATGCAAAGTCCTTTGCCTTATGACGAGCGCCGTAATATCTATTCAACCGAGGATTATACAATACAGTCGCCGCGGCCACTCACACTATCATAGGGCCAGGCTCCTCATCTGTGAGCTTGGCTCGAATAGTTCTGTCCTGGACAAAGGCACGGAAAGGCGCGATGCCGGTACCGAGGCCGGCCATGACCATTGGAGTGGTGATCGACGTAGGTAGGCTGAAGGTCCCAGCGGTTACACCGCACCGAACGACAGCCCCTAAGCAGCGGTGGGCATGAGGTCGCCTTGTCGAGACTTACCGGGTTTGAGGCGCTGAGTGATGAAAGTACTGCAGAGGCCGCTCCTGAACACTCCATTGGCATCAGACCATTTGGCAAGTACAACTAGCAGATCAACTCGGCCACCGCCATCCAGACGGGGTGATGATGCTATTGAGTACCTGATGAGCTTCATGAAAAACGGGACACTCGTGTGGGGATGTACAGTCTCGGCCGAATAATAGGCACCAAGTCTAACAGGTGCACCATATCTGAGACAATGTATGTGCTAAAGTGGCCGATTGCCGCTGACCTGGTCTGGCTGACTTGAAACTGAGTAAGGCCTCGGCGATGGTTGTGGCCATCGATGCAGGGGTGCTCGACACCTCTTCAATACGACGGCGCTCTTCGGGATCGGAGGCGAACCTGCTCTGAGGTGATGGGAAAGAGAAAGCAGGAGAGATGGGACCTGGCCAGTTGTCGGTAGAAACGGCCAGTCGGCTTCCCGAAGAGATCTAGCAGTTCCGTGAAGACACTTTCCAGGGAAACTGGGCCGCTACGGAAAAATGCTCCTCGTCTGTTGTCACCCGGTGGAGCTGAGGTACATACTGGAAGCTCGTGGCCCTATATAGCCCTACTGGCGACGGAAATGTAGGCTCCAGGGTCCAAGCCGTACTCGATGAGCCAACTGCTGACCGCCTTGGGGTCGTTGGAGGGGTACCTGCCGTGGACTCTGACCCAGCGGAAGACCGGGCGTCCTCTACATGGCCAAGGCGTCACCGAGATGATAGGATAGATCGTGGTGCGGTCGGCCCTCCATACCATCAAACACTTTCATTGTTACATGATTGACAGTACGATCATAGCCCTCCGGGGTGAGGCGAGTGTTGGAGGTCACAGCCAGAGGGAAGGTGCCTGAGCCGCCCTGGCCCGTGGCGCTCAACATGTGTCCTACCAGGCGGTGAAGACGAGGGGAGAATGGCCGGGCTGTCTATGCTAACAGGAGGTGCTGGGACCTACACAGATGAGGCGCATCATATCGGGGATGTGCTATAAGGCCCACATGCGCGACTGAATACGGAGATGATGGCAAGGCCGCAGGATCCGAGATGATCTCATCTTGCGGGGCATCCAGGGCTGGCCAGATGGTAGGCGTCCATTGCTCAAAGGCTGTCTCGAATCTAGAGAGGAAGGGGCTGCAAGCTAGTCAAGCAGGATGGACCGACTTGTCCTCAGCCTGGTCATCTCCGAGTCCCGTTGGCGCCACTCTAACTGCCCCGGCTCGATGGAGGCTTTCCTCGAGGGCTTTAGCGGCACCGCAGAAGTGATGATAGGAACTGATTGGTAGAGGGACCCTCACATGTTGGAGATGTATCCTACCTGTCTCCGAGACCGAACACTGCAACCCTGGTAGTAGCAAGTGCTCCCTGGTCAACCGAGTCTAACATAGCCTTGAACGCCTCTGCCGTCGGTGGCAAGTCGCCCTCTCCAACGGTACTGGTCATGACCACCTAGTCACTGTATATCAGTCAGTAAGTAAGGACAGCATACCAACGTAGTTCCAGTTCCTGTGGGCAGCTGGGCCAACGAGTCCACCTCGGACATGTCAAGGACACCATCAACCCCTACTCCTCGGGATCGGCACATATTACCGAACCTGTATCAACCCTGCCTGCGTCACGTCACAGTAGGTACCCACCTGCTGGCCAACTCAGCCGTATTGCCAGTATCCGAGCCGTAGACTATAAGCACCCTATGTGATGCCTCACCGTGCTCTTTCTCAGCAGCTTCAGGCGAAACTCCTACCCGTACCAGCATTGTAGACGCCCGGGCGCCCTCCAGGTGGCGCCGACGGAGGGCCTCGAAGCTGAACACCGGAGCTTAAGTACTGCGAGGCAAGCTAAGGTCGTACTTGTTGGTGATGTGGGTCTGAAGCTGAACTGCCAGGCTTTTGGCGTCTTCAGGATGCGTGCGTTCCAAGGCTCCAAAACGGTCCTCGAGATCTGAGTGTGGTATGGCAAACCCCAGGCTAGGGCAGTAATTACCAGTGAAGTCATGGACCTGTCCGGTCAGCCTTTTAGGGGCGTCCAATACGAACGGATTCATACCAGAGTCTATTTTGGCCGGATCATATCGAAACAGTGGCCAATACCTGTTCGGCGACGAGTGCCGAGACAGGCGGCACCATAGGCTACCCGGTATTCACCGCCTTAGCCATCTCCTCGGCCAATCGACTGAGGCCTCTCGGGAACTTTATCTTGTGCTCGATACAAGGGGAGTAGGTCAGGACGATGGACGGCCCAGCGTACCTGACGGCCCACCATACTCCACCGGCGACACTACGGCCGCTCACGAGTCTGCCTCAATGAGGGCCTTCACAGACTGGCTTGGAGATGCCCCTACAGCGATGCTTGCCACGTACACATTGCCGTAGCCCTGACAGAGACCCTTGAATCAGACCGAGGGAGCAGCTGTTCTACCATAAACATCTCAGCTAGATTCTTTTTCGGGCGACGGTACCCATCCGTGGCGAACTTCTGCACAGCCGAGAGCTGTGTTGCCTTAGACTTTTGCCCACCAGTATTGGCGTAGCCCTCAGTATCCATGACCATAACGTTTATATCGGTCCCCGAAGCCAGGACATGGTCTAGACCACCAAAGCCGATGTCGTATGCCCAGCCATCGCCACCGAACACCCAGTGGCTGACTTTAACAAATTCGCCACTCACCGAGAGGACCTTCTCAATCGTCGTCCGGAGGTCTCCCTCAGGGATGCCCTCGAGGTCTCTCATAAGGCTCTTAGGCAACACACGGGCAATGTCTTGGCTCACGGCGGGGTCCTTCCAGCCACCATTGGACCAGCGGTACAGCAGGTCTACTGATGTCGGTGACAAGCCCGAATCGGGACGGGTCTTTCCCAGTAGCTCGGCGACTTGTTCTCTCAAAAATTTTCGTCTGGTGTGTGTGGCCGTGGCTGCTCCGAGGCCATACTCGGCGGCGTCCTCGTAGAGGGAACGGCCCCAAGCCGGCCCTTCTCCTCTATCGTTCTTGGTATAGCTGCTAAAGCCGGCAGCAGCGCCCCAGACACCACTGCACCCACTGGCATTCGATATCACCATGCGCTCACCAAACAGCTGAGTAACAAGCTTCGCGTAGGGTGTCTCGCCGCAACCAGCGCAGGCCCCGGAGAACTCCAGCATAGGTAGAGCCAGCTGAGATTGTCTGGCGGTGTCCCTGGAGTTGTGCCGCGGAGCCGAACGCTCAGGCAGGTTGATGAGGTAGTCCCAATTGGCAGTCTCGCGATCGACCACGGGATCGTCTCCGAGAGTGGAGACGTTGACCATGGTTAAGGCGTCATCCGGGCAGATCCAGCTGCATGCCTCGCAGCCGGTACAGTCCAATGGTGACACCTGCACCCGATAGGAGAACCCCTGCACCTCGGCGCCGCCCTTGGCTGGCCTATTGTCGGTCGGAGCAGCATCGTTCTCCACGGTGTTGAGCAGGAATGGCCTAATGGCTGCGTGAGGGCATATGATAGAACAGAGGTTGCATTGCGTGCACTTGTCCATGTCAACTATCGGTATCGCTGGAGCTATGCCGCGCTTCTCGTACTTGGTCATCCCAGTAGGGTATCGTCCATGTACCTCTATGGCGCTTACAGGAAGCTCGCTGCCCTCCATCCGACCAACCCTATAAGATATGTTATCGAATGTAGCGTCGCCAGTCAAGGTCCGACTCTGCGTTGAAGTGGCCTCAGCCGTGGCCCAGGCCTCGGGCACCTGAATCCGGACCAAAGAGGCCGTGGCCGCCTTGGCGGCTTCGCTATTCCGGCGTATAGTATCCTCCCCCTTCCTCGCGTAGGTCTTGGCCAGACTGTCCAGGAGCATCGGCAGAGCCTTGGTTTCGTAGTTCAATACGGACGCGTCGAATCCAAGCTTGAAGAACACCGCTTGCATCACGTTATTGATGTGCTTTCCCAGCCCGAATTTCTTGGCGAGTGACAGAGCATCCACCACCCAAAGCTCGGCGTTCTTCTCATATATGGCCTGCAGCATCTCGGCTGGAAGTATCTTTTCGAGCTCCTCAGCCGTAGAGCAGTGCGAGTTGATAACCAGAGTGCCGCCGTCCCTCAGTTTGGCCATGATGGCTTTAGGGAACTTCTTCGGCCATGTTGGCTCATGCACAGCCACGTATCCCGCCTCCACGATTTCGTATGGCTTGTTGATAGGTTCCTTCCCGAACCTCAGATGGCTCACCGTAGCTCCGCCTGCCTTCTTAGAGTCGTAAACTATATGCCCTTGCACGAAAAGGTCAGTGTTATCTCCTATCAGTTTGATAGCATTTTTATTAGCACTGACGGTGCCATCAGACCCCATTGCAAAGAACGCGCATTCGGTGACATCCTGGCCCACCTGGGGGACCACAGCCGGAGGAATCGGAGGAAGGCTTAGCTGTGTGACGTCATCGACTATACCAACTGTGAACTTCTTTTTCGGCTCGGCCAGCTCGCCATTCCGGAAAACCGCCATCGCATCTTTTGGGGTGAGATCTTTAGATCCAAGTCCATAGCGTCCTCCCAAGACTTCGGGTATCTTGCGGAATCTAAGGTTGATGCATGGACATTACACACTATAAAGGTTTTTACCTGCTTTTATCGCCAGCCATGAAGGACGTGGCCACGTCCATAAACAGCGGCTCCCCAACTGCTCCATTATCCTTCGTGCGATCGAGAACCGTCACACGTTCTACAGTCGGGGGCAAACAAGCCAAGAAGTCCTTGGGGCTCCAGGGACGGTATAAGCGGACATTTACAGCCGCGTGGCCGGGAGGGACACATTCGGCCAGGACAGAGAAGGCACTGCCCATACAGACCACAACCTGAAGAAGGGGCCATAGGCTTGGCCAGCATATCTTCCTTACGTGACGGGCCTCAGGATCTCCTGCAAGCTCAAAAAGATGGTACGGTCCGCGGCCCGTCACCCGGGAGATGTCATCGAGAACGCTCTGTACTATCCCCGGAGTAGCATCATAATATCTATTGGAAGCCTCCATGCCTTGGAACCAGACATCCGTGCCAGTGTTGCATGCTCTGGCGTGAGGGTTCTGTGGGCTGAGCGAACCCTCTCGAAGGGCTCTAACCGTTTCCCACGGCATCAGTGACCCAAGTGTGCCTGGGCAAGATGGAATCGGACGGCCGACGGGTGAGCGACGCGTACCGTAGTCTATAGGGACAATCTTATTGAGTTCGTGGGAAGTACGGTATCCGTCAAAAAAATGAAGGAATGGTATGCTGGAGCGGAGCGTAGCAATATGGGCCACAGCCGACATGTCCATGCACTCCTGGACCTACAGCGACGAACCGTCACGTAGGTGAAATCTCGATCCCGATAGTACCGTGTTCGCGACCAGCATCGCCCAACCAGTTTGACGTACTGCCATCACATCTGTGTGTTCCGCAAATATGGACAGACCGTGTTTGGACAGGGCACGTGCGGTAACGTGGAAAACGCAAGGAGAGAGCTGGCCCGATATAATGTACCTATTGCCGCACACTGAAGAGCAAATAATCGAGTTCCTAGATCTAGAAAATTGGCGCTGGGATTTATTATAGGAAGTTTGATAGGAAAACTACTTCACATAAAAATCAAATACGTTCTCAAACGGCTTCCTGGGACCGTTACTACATATTAGGTATCATTAACAATAGGCCCTGGCTGCAGGTGAAGGTAGCAGCCAGGCCACCTCGGTCCAGTACACCATGGAGAGCCCCTGCAGCCCCACCTTCGGACTGCATCTGGGTAACCTGAAGAGAAATAGTAAGATGTAGGTAGGGGGATTCGAACCTACGTTAACCGTGGTACCGAAGACATTCTTACGGCCCTGCGCTGCCCACTCAGCTGCCAGCTCGCACATCGGCGAGGATGGGGATATTGGGTAGATAAATGCCTAAAGGATTTGTGACGGCGTGACGTGGCGGCCAGTGAGCCTACCTGTTCCACCATAGCATAGGCGGCATGAGCCGCTGCAGTGTTGCCGTCCATGATCACCGACTTTTGTCGCTCGGGTATAGTGGAGAGGCCCCTGAGCCCTCTGAGACCACCTAAGGGCCGCCAGTAGGGACGCAGGATGATGGCCATTGAAGATGGGGTTCCCAAGAAAGGGCTGTCGGACAGTGAGATTCGTTTTGGCGCAAGATTATAACGAGTTCCCAAAACCTGTATTCGTGAATCGCTTCGCTCCGCTAGACCTTCGTGCAGTTTGCATGCACGCAAACCACACCTTTGTGGAGACCTTCTCCTTCTTTCGACCGTGGCATTAAAAATGAACTCGGCACAAGAATTATTCGGAGATCAGCAGGATGATGACCATCAGCAAAACTACATACGTAGTAGAGGGGCTTCATGGGGGTGCGGCTATCGGTTGCCACGAAACCGTCAAAATTTGGGAAAGCTGTTGGGTGGTGGGAACGAGCCTGTCTGGGATGTCATTGGCCGATAGTAGGGTGATTAGGAGAGTTACAAGGCTTATTTAGTGGCGCGCGGTAACTTGGGAACTGGTCGTCAGATATCCGCAATCAGCAACGAAATGGTAGGAAGAGTCTGACCATCATCCAGGGCTTGCCGAAGCAGTTCAGCTCGAAGAAGATACTCAAGCACTTCAAAAAGGTGCTATTGGCCGATGTTTTGTTGTTGGGGAATTTATTGCTAGGAGTTCAACTGCAATGGTAGCATAACAGAGGATCCTGAGTTCGGTAAGGTCATTATGATCCAAGGCGACAAGCGAAAGCTCGTAGGAGACTTTCTGGTCCATGAGGGGATTGCCGAGAAGGACTTCGTGAAGGTAAGATACTTTTTAGGTTGACTTGGATTAGTGGCGTCTGACAGGTTCACGGTGTGTAAGCCTGCCATTTACCTCTGACGTTGTTCCTCTGGATTGTAGCGGTCTGGATTGTCCTGTAAAATAAAGGCCTTCTATCCTTCTGCTTCCATAGTGTAATGTTATCTTGTTTTTCGGGGTAGCCTTATTCTTCCTTAGCAATTAGTATCATCCTCTTTGCTTTGCCTCTCTATGGCCCAACGAAGTGTAGGTGAAGATGGCGCATCAGCCGCGGCGGCGGCCGCAGCAGCCAGTGCTGTCTTCGACGCCGCTGCAGTGGTCCCTCAACCAGACGATGACCAAGGGTATCAGGCCCAGCAAGATGCCTTGGCCGCCAGTGGTATGGTACCAGCCTTTGAGTTCCCCGGTGGCAGAGACGGTATGCCTCCGCCATGGGCTGCCTTTGACCCTACGGCCATGGTTTTTCCGCCCATCCCTCCGGGCTTTGGTCCTGGATTCTTCCCGCCTCCGCCACCGATACCACCAGGAGCCACTACGCATCATTTATCACCAGAGAGTCCCGCGGCCATGGCTGCGGCTGCAGGGCTGCCTCCGGGCTGGGCGGACTACCTGGCCACTGCTGACAACCCGGGGGAGATCGTTCAGGCCATACATGACCTCGCTGCTATACAACAGTTGGGGCCCGAGGACGACTCTGTGCTGCCTCGAGGAGTGTGCCGAGAAGGACGTGGTTGGGTTGCCAGTGTGAGGCTGTTACGCAAGCAATTGAAGGGTCCAGTGAGACATACGATACAGCAGGCTGCCAGCGATCGGTTGCATATGACTATGCTTAAGAATACAAGGCCCCATCACGAGGTGCTGGAGATGGTACGAGCTATGAAGCGACGGAAACGACCCAACAGGCAACCTGGCCTTCCACCACCGCCAAAGCAGCCGCGGAAACAGAATAGGATAAGGGACTCTGAGGGCTATGAGGACTTGCAAGGGCCGCCATCTCAGCACGGTATGGCCGACGACAAGTCTGATGCTGCGGCAGCCGCGGCTGTGGCTGCGGCCTGGCCTGCACCACCTGGAACTGACAACGGCAGCTCAGTCCTCGAGATGGGCCCCTCCTCTGCTGGGGAAGCCTCTAGCAGCTCAGCTGAGCAGGAAAGTGGTGACAGGGACACTGAGGCCCTATTGGCTGCCAACATCCACCAAATGTCGGTCCTTCAAGCACAGCAACTCAGTGTGCTGCAACAGCTCATGTTCACACAACAGCAAGCAGCTGCCATTGCTGCCTCGGCTGGACGAGGAGGCGAGGACGGTGTTGAAATCAACATACCGGCCGCGGGTGAGGATGGGATATCTAGTACGGATGGATCCCTGTCGCCTCCGCCCTCTGGAGATGATATCACAGCAGCAGAAGCCCAGGATTTGGTAGGCCACATGGGGGGCCAGGATCCTAGCGGCCCGAGTGACGGCAGCGGTGCAACGTAAAATGTCACCACACTGCTGCTGTTGTTGTTGTACCTGAATTATAAGAAGGCTGGCGGCTACTAGTCAGCAGCCTTCGTAACGTAGTATTCCCTTTATCGACCTGTTAATCCCCTTTTACGCAGCCTGCTGAACCCCCTCTAATGAGAGCCCTACTGTGTCTTATATAACAAAAAAAGAAGAAGGCCACGGCCCCTACTGCTGCTGCTGTTGAGGCCGCGAGGAGATAGGATGATAACGATAATATAGCCACCATTGCCCTATAGAGAGACTACAATCTATAGTCTGAACCGCCGTAGCACTGTTGCGTTGCACTTAGTCAATAATTAACTGCAAAACAACAGCACCACCACCAGCAGCAGTAGCAAATGCGTTTGTTCATCAACAACGTTAACGCTCCTCTAGGCCGGCTGGTCTGTGCCCAGCTGAGGCAAGTTGCCAAGACCGAAGATGATGAGGAGCCACCAGAGCTCCCTAGGGTCATTGGCACCATACGAGAGGAGGAGGTCCAAGCTTGTGAAATGGTCACTCGGGAATTGCATCCTCAGGTGGCCGAAAAACCGAAAGCGGTCCAGAGGGTGCTGTCGAAAAGCAAGCCCAAGGTAGTAGGAGTAACCGGTGTACTGGTGGGCCATGGGCTTCGGGTAAGATACTGGCTAAGGCCGTGTTCGAATGTGATGCGGCTGTGTACTGCATGACCGAGTGTGATCCATGGGAAGTTGAGAACGTTCTGAACAGAGCTGAGGTGCTGCAGCTGCTGGGATATGGCAGTGGCCAGGGTTGCCACTTAGGCCCACGATTTCGACCATGCATTCACCTTTATATTGTTAACAAGCGCGGAGGGATGGACCGGCGCTTATGAGGGCCGTGGTGAGCTTTCACAGAGAAGCAGTGATATGTGTGTAACTGTCAGAGTTATCGGCGTCGAGCCCCGAGGACTTCGAAAGTCGGCGCGCTCCAGAGGGTGCCTCGGGCCTATGGCGGGCTTTGGAGGACAAAGCTCTGGCTCTCAACACTAAGCCTAATGTCAGGGTCCCTTGGTGGATGTTGGTTACTACTGATTGGACAGGTTATCTCCTATGTGGTATGCCATGGAGTTCTGTATGGCAGGGGGGAGCTGCAAGAGGGTTTCTATGGCCTTTTCAAGTCAGCACCTGGATATTGGTCAATGTCGGAGCCGATGTCAGGGACTCCTGGAGGGGCCAGAGAGACTCGCTTTGTATATTCGGGTCGGGTGACAACTGTTTGCCGATGATTCACATCTTGGACTTGGCCAGGATCGTGAAAGTAGTGCGGTGATGGTAGCTGGTACCAATGGCCTGAGATAGGCCCTCTTTACTCGTGCTGCTGCAGTGGCAAGTGGACAGGAGGACCCATTTAAGGTGAATGAGGTGTGGCAATGGCAGGGCAGAGCTAAGGTTAGGCTCCAGCGGAAGAAGGAGAGGAGGGCGGTAAAGAAGAGGAAGCCGAGCAAGCTGCCGGCGGGTTTTTGGGTACCATGGCTGGCTGGTGATAAGGTGACCGATGCGGTAGGTAATTATATAGTAGCCGTGGATGACGCTAAAAGTACGCAGAGGGAGGTCATTAGAGCGGTTGCAGAGGAGATACTAGGCATTGAGGAAGATACTGGGATAAGGTCAACTGCCGCCGCGCAGACTTGCGCATGCGTGCAACCTGAGTCTACTGTGTCTGTCAGGGAGGTTGGCATGGACATGTGTCCTGCTTGGCTATCACTCAACCTGAAGATTCGTCAATCGGATATGTTGAAGCACCCTCACTTCTCCTGGTCAGTGCCGGAGCGGCCAGTTCCGTCAACATCACCTCCAGGCACTGTAGAGAGGGCCTTGTACGCAAAATCAACGACGTGGCTAAGGAGTTCTGTCGAGCCAGGAAGCTTGAGCCAGTAACGCCGGAACCCCCAGCTCGTGGTTGTCCGTGCCGCAGATCCGAGTGCTGATCTACGGCGAACCTCAGTGTGGAAAGAGTCACTTCGCCAAGAAAATATCCGAGCACTACAACGTGGGTTGTTGGGGACGCAGCCAGAACTGCTGCTGTAGATACCTCTGGTCTCGCTGGAGTCCGCGAGGGCCCTACAGAAATCTCGTGAAGGTGCTAAGTTTCGGAGCCCCTCGCATCAGCTTCATCAGGCGGGAAACCGGACGAGGCGGACAGCGCTGTGATGCGACGGTATGGAGTGGACAGAGCAGAATGCAAGTACAGGGGATGGGTACTGGACGGGTGAGTTACTATGAAGGAGAAATACCATCGGCGGGGATCGAACCTGCGTTGTTTTGTAGTTATCCTTCAAACGTAAAGGAGGCCCGTGGTATGTTCTTCGATGAGATCCCTAATGAAATAGAGCAACCAGAAGATGCCAAAGACGAAGCCGAGGTGAGCCCCACGGGCAAAAACGGTGACTCTGCCGCTAGGCTCCTGACAACGTTGACCAGCCAGCTGCGGTCCCCCCTCGGACCAAGACTGTCCCCGCTCGCCAACGCATACCTCACAGTGCTATACGCTTCGTGGTAGCCCTCCGCCGTGGCGTCTGATTATACTGGCCACTTCAGACCTCTATCGGGGCCCAAGAGGGCAGCGAGCACCAGAGCAAGGCCGAAGATATGTGTGATGTCCTTCTGCAGGTAGGGGCGCTGGTCAGGTGTGATTGCCCACTGGGTGGCAGGACCTCGGCGTTGAGACCCTGGCTCTGGACGTGAGCAGCTCAGTGGCGGGGGATCCAGAGAGGGAACTAATGAGATTCGAGAAACTGAGAATGTATATTGAGAGGAATGGTGGGAGGGGACCCCTCATGGGATGGTAGATAGGGAGAATTTGATAGGGAGACCCTTTAATTTCCTGGCGAGTGACGCAGAGGTATCCAAGGAGGTTCGCCAAGTGCTAGATCGTGCAGCTCATGCTCTGCGGCAGATTTCGGAGGTGGGACGGCGTGGGCCTTGGTAAAGTAGCTTGATTCAGGACGAGGAAACGAAAGCTAATTTAAGAAGAGCGGAGGTAGCCCGAAAGGAAGCTGTCTTCGACGTTGAGAGGCAGTCGGCTATAGCCGAATGGCGGGAGAAGGTCATAACCTCGCCTCACAGGCCCGCTGCTGCTGCTGCTGGATGGTGCTTTATAGGTGTCGATATTAAGGGAGAAACCATTGAGGGAGTATGTCCTAGAGTAGTACCGGAAGTTTGAAGGAGGGGTAGGAGGCTCGGCCCAAGCCGCTTGGGGCAGATACATCATCCCTGATTTGACGGAGGGCCTGGCGGAGATGTGTAAGGTGGACCCAGACGACCCTATCGAGTACATCGCCAACTACCTTGAGGCAAAGGCGGCAGAGACTACCACATAGTACCATGCATCCCTACTAATGTTATAAGGAAACGCTGTGGTGTTAGTCTGGGGAAAGTGGGGTGATCAGCTTTGATAAGCGAGAGCCTATATGAACGCTCATCCTGTCGCGCCGCAAGGGCCCCACATGCCACCCTCCTCGCCGGGCCCACCGATCTCCCGGTTGGAGAGGTTCCTGCGGCTGGGCCCTCGTGGGACTGAGGTGTCAGGGCCGCGGAGTAGCGGTAGTAGCAGCAGTAGCTCAACGGCAGCGACAGCTAAGAAGGCCACGAAGGGCCAGGCCGTCAAAGACGCTCGAGCAGTGTGCCTTGGAGAGGATAATATCACTCTAGAGGATGTGGCTGAAGTTGATTCCCTGGCTGAGAATGTAATAGAGGGTGGGAAGATATGGACAACAATTGGAAACGCATTGGTGATGGGGCGTGGCAGGTTGACAGCCCCGAATCCATGTGGCGCTATCTGGAGCTACTATTCCTGCCCCAAGACAGGCGGATGGCTCAGCTACTACGGGAATGGCTTAGAGGAGGAGCGGGCCCTGAGCCCATGGACGGGGATTCTAGTGAGGATGGTACTGGAGAGCTGCTGGGGTCTGACCATTACGTTGGCCTTTCAGTGGCAATGAGTGGCATCCAGTCGCAGCCGGCGCTGCTGCCCGAGTTAGCAAGGGCCGAGAAGGCCATGGCCCAGTCTTCTACGGTAGTGTGGCATGGATGGTGGGGCGGTGGCGGAACTGAGCATATCAGATTCACTACAGCTGGGACTGGGCTTTAGAGGATGCAATAGCTCCCAGAGAGCAAGCATTGGGGGTAACTCAACTGCTACGATGGTGCTGCTTGGTACACGGTGTATAGGTTTACGCAAGGTTAGGGATACCACCACCTAGGGATCTTAAGGAGTTGAAGAAGAGCTTTCCTCGTGTTCAACTAGCAGGACCAGATCACACCTTCGACGTTAGGCTGTCTGATAGGCCAATACGGACCAGACGTTTGCCTACCGCTCCCTTCTCCTACTCACCGTTACTGTAAGGCTTTGATGCAACTGTCGAATGGCAGTGGCTTGCCTTCAGATCTCCCTATCTCTCCAATCCTCTATTACAGCCTCCTCCACCCCTACCGACCCTCCTCACAACATCTGTGTCCTCCTCCTCCTCCTCTGACTGCATAACCGACCAAACGCTTGCAGCTGGTGGAGTAGCATATGTACCGCCGGAGTCAGGCCCACAGTTGTTCTCGGAGCCGGCCCGGGCTCGGTCGTCCAGCGACGAATCGGTGAGTGTCGGCAGCAATGTCGTTGAAGCTATCTTGGTTCGGCAGTCCGATTTCGCTCCAGCCAGGCATCGCTCACATAGACTTGGAGACAGCACATTCAGGCAGCTCTACGAGGACCTTAAGTCAACCTACACGGTATCTTTATAGCTTGCTTTCGTGGCATATCTTTTGGTCTCCAGGAGAACCGTGAGCTAGGCCGGTATATATTGCGCAACATCATGGCGAATGTGGAGACCGAGGAGGAACGAGGGCAGGCTACACGGGCCTTTATGAGGACGTTATCAGAAGCAGCGGGGCATCATGTTATGAGACTCGAGTGAGCACAGTTGCGAACAGGCGTATCTTAGGTTGGAGTGTGCATTTAAGGTATGACCATTGGATAGATAGCGTTGATGAGCTATTCCCTGCACCACCTCAAGACTGGCCAAAATACGATGGCAAGCTACTCGTAGTCTTCGACGACTGCATCACCAAGATTCGGGCCAGGGCGATCGACCGGAATGTTGTTGTGGGGTAGGGGTGGCTCAAGGCCCATCCTCCCTCCCTCTCGGTCATCTGTCTCACTAGGTATCTCCGAGATCGCCAGCAGCGGTTCATGACTGGCTATGACGACGTGCAGCAGTTCTCTCTGACTACACGGCCTTTGAGGAGCCATGACCTGCCCTCTGAGGTTGAAGATGATGTTAGTGTCCCAAGTTGCAGTGACGAGACTCTGGAGGGCCTCCCGGACCTACCACAGATTGGTACGGCAAGCCACCTTTGAAGGAATGTCTTTGCTTTTGTCAGGTCCGTTCTGCCACATTTGCCGGCGGTCCGCTAAGGCGGTAGCTGCTGGAGCCGCCGATGCAGCGAGGAAGGAGGCCCTGGGTCTGCCACCCACTAGTAGGAACCTGTCCCGTAGCGGCGGCCAACAAATTCCCCCGTTCAGGCTTGATAAATGTGGATGCGCGGCAGAGATCTCAGATGGCAGTCTGCAGTGGAGTCCTTGATGATGCCTTCGAAGGTAATGTCGCCATCTCTACGCCGGCGATCAGTCCTCCGCCGCAGGTTGGCCGGGCACCACTCCTTGCCACAGACGTTTCTGTCACACCTGTCTGGTTTTGTACAGTCACCAAGCCCCTATTGAAGGTAAGGGAATGTCGATGGTCGCTGTGAAGGATTGCTCTCAGGGAAGCCGTGGAAGTGTCCAGTTTGCACGAAGTCTTGCTCTTGTGAACGGTGTACTCGGGCCCATTACATTAAAGAAATTCGAGCCTTTGCTCTTGCGTGAGAGAACCGATTGGATTCTGACTCGACGGTAGCGTTCCGTGTTTAGGAACCTGGGCACTGGGAGGCTGCGAGACCTGATAAGTCGGCCAGCGGACGAACCACGGGAGAAGTGGAAGCCTGGTTTTCCCGTGCCGTGGCCACAGTTCATGAAGATGGCCCCAGACAGTAGGGATGTCGATCCCTGATCCGATGATTGAATCGTATACTGCATCCCCGTCCAGGTAGCTTTATAATTCAACCTGACGCCGAGGTCCACCGGCAAGCTCTGGAGATCGAGAGCGCACTCGCCCGCAAGGAGCTTCATAAGGCTGCTGGGGCAGCGGCCAAGGCCATGAAGGATTATACTCCACGAATGTCCACACGGTCGAGTCATGGCCGACAGAAACAAAGTGGTGGGGTCTGGAAGCGGTGACTCTGGTGTATCTCACACTTAGGCCGGTCGAATGCCTCCAAGGCTGCAGTAGCCTCCCCAGCAGCCACATCTAGAAGCGCTGAGACTCCACCTTCGCTGGAGCTACACTCTCCTGAAGATGTCGCCGCTGCATTCCTCAGAGTGCTGCTGTATTTCGGCTAACCATCATGTTTATTGTTTGTTGGTGTTCAGGAACTGGTGCCACAGGGAGCCGGACCAACATCAACCGAGAAGCTGCTCGTGCTGCGGAAAGCTGTGGAGCGTCTCAGGGATGTACAGAAATTGCGGTAGGCCTCCGAAGCCGTAGAAGACACAGATAGATACTCTCTCTAGGTTAGAGGCAGTCGACCTGCTGAGCCAGCGAGAGTCGACCCTAGCAGCATCGCTGGAAGGTTCTGGCCCTCAAGTCCTCGCGCGGTCACTGCTACACCCGACGCCTGACTGGCTTCCTACTGATGACCTCTGCATTAAGGATGATGACTTGGCGGATGAGTTCATTACGGCACTACATCGGGTCCTGCCCGAGAAGCGTTTGCGTCAAGAGGTGCCAGTCGAGGACAGCGAAACCGAGATCGAAGGAGGGCCTCCGCCAGATCCCTCTCGTGCTGCACGGAATGCTGTGAAATGGCGGCGACTTACTCGGCGATGTGGAGTTCGTAAGCCTTCAAGTGTGGCCCTACATCCCGGAAGGTCACGTACCAAAACAGCAGGCGACGAGACTGACACAGAGATGATGCCGCCAAAGCATGCATCGCGTGGGCGAGGGAGGAAGCCAGGCTCAAAGCGGTCTGCAGCTGCAGCTGCTGCTGCCACCGTGCGCAGGCCGGACAGGTTCCCTGCTGCTGTCCATTATGAGATTATGGATTTCGTATAATACGCATAGTACTGCAAGATGACACAGTCTTTTTGTTAACAATCCTACTACAACATTTGAAGCTTCATTTGTATTATTGTAAATTACGTTGGAGAAAAAATGCCAATGCTGTGTTGTTAGTTAATGAACATTAGGACAGAAAAAGAGAGCCAATATGAGCGATTTGGTAGATGCTCCGAACTTGAGCGAGCGCGAGAGTTTCAAGTCCAACGCCGCAATTCGCCTTAGCCCAACACCAATGGACTTGAATATACAAAGGATATGAACTCTTGTTATCTTTTCCAAACTTCTGATGTACTTAGTAATGCGTCTCAATGATGTATTGTCTTGTAGTACGCTCTACGAGCCGGAATCAATCCCTCGCTCGTCTATTTGCGTTGCCACGATTTTAAAAGGGAGTTATACTGTGCCTTTGCGATGAGTCAACTTGAGCGGTACTGTAAAGGTTATTTATAAAATATGCACACCCACCCCAAACTCCGTTTAACGTAATATCATTGCTTGTGACATGCTTTCATGCGACTGCCAAGCATCCCGCTTGTTTTGGAAAGCACTAAGTGCTTCGAGGTACAGTTCGAGCCGGAGTCTGTTCATCACCTGTGTATTTGTCTTGCCACACAATCCTGCGCAAGCTAGATGGTACATTTACAATTGTAACGACAATATGATTGTTGTCGGACCATATATTGTTCCAATCCTGGCTCAAGCTCGTGGTGAGAACACATACTCGATACGTATATGGTATTTGCTGGTATTATGCGATTGCCTTCCGACAGGTGCTAAGCATGTTCAATTGATAATAATCGGGCATTGTTTAAGCCTCAGCAATAGGAAGTTATCAATCACTTACAATCCGTTCTAACGTATGTGATATTTGATTAAGATCATCATTGGCATCATCACGTAGGTCAGAGTATATTAAAGTTGTTTGAATCGATCACAGTATCATTCACTTGATAATATCTTTCATCATACCATCAATTTCGTAGGAGATCAGCCAGTAAGTCAGCGAGTAATCTCTTCACAATGTTCTGTGGAAAGAAGATTGCTTCGCATCACCTCCTAGACACAATACTTTAATCAGACGGTAAGTCAGCGATTCAATTCTTCACAGTAATTCTGTGGAAAGAAGAATATGTCTTATCGCATCACATCAACTTCCCCATTCAAGCATGGCTCAGATTTGCAGAATTCCAAAGGTGTTCTCTTCACGCGCGTGGCGTCAGAGTCTAACGTATGAAAGATGTCATCATTATCATGCATCATAAACCAATCCCATTAACAAGAATGACACACAACATTAAAAACAACGACGCAACCGCGAATCAAGGTCGCAGGGAACAACCTCGCCAATGATCACGACTTGGAGAAAGCATTTACTCTTCCTGGTTGATGGAGAAGTAACGAAGCTCGTAGGTGTTCTTGTTGCTGGCGACAACCCTCAAGAAATCACGGAGGAGCTGCTTCTTCAAGTACTTCTTGGTCAAGTACTACACAAAACAAAAAATCATGCAATTAATTAAGACGCGCAATCCACACGCATTATATTCCTCTTAACGATATACCTACTAGGAAGACGCACACGACAAGCGCGGCGTTTTCCAGGGAAGATAGCCCTGGGCTCACCTTAAGATAACGCTTGGAGAAGGGGGCAGCGGCGGTCACAACAATCTTGGCCTTGCCAGTCTTGGTGACAGTGACGCTCTCACCGAGGTTACCGGTCTTGCCATCAACCTTAATGCGGTTGCGGAAGAACTCAGCCTGAAACAGGAGTAGATACAACCAAGAACTGGGGATAGATAACTATCAATGTCCTCAACGATGCATTCAGAAAAGAATTAGTCAGCTGTGGTATAATCATCATGATCATACGGGGAAAGAATAGGTCTCATCATTATAGCATCGGCAATGTCAGGTCAAATTACGAGCAACCCGCCCCACTTACCAAAGACTCGGCGTCGATGACGTTGTCGTTGACAGGCTTCTCGCAGTCAACAACGAACTTCAAGGTCTGCTTCTCGACCTTCTTGTTGGCCTTCTTAGCGATTCCCTTAACAACCATAGTTATTGATTCGTGGTTTGGAGTTGTCCATCCTCATAGCATATCGCTAACGTCTTATCGATTAAGCAATCGATGAAGATTTTCATGCAGTTGCAGGAAAACTGCACGCGCATTCTCCTCGTGTTGGCCAGAGACACTTGCACAGCTGCCATGACGGACACCATTCGCATACCGGTTCGACTTTTCGTTGGCAAACTCCCGGCCGCTTGGAAGGAGCAAAATGTCCGCGATCTTTTTGAAGCGTAAGACACTCTGAAAAGTGAACGCTTGAGCGGGTGAATCACTTGTTTAGATATGGTGAGGTCCAAGAAGTAGGCCTAATTAGGTCCAAAGAATCCAGCAAGCAGCAGACAGGTAGCACATTGCTACATAAAATGGCAATATCGCTCTAGCAGTGTCTCAAGTGCTTACCACACCTCTTTTCAAAGTGTTATTAATGCACTTATTATTATTATGAACCCCGTTTAGCTCGCAAAGTGTCATTGTCGTGTACCCATCATCGCAGCTTTAAAGTGTTATTTATTAACTCGTTTGTCTTCCTTCTTTGCAGCAGCACCCAATGTGATTGTTTGTTGTTGTTCCTCCAGGCTGTGCATTTGTTAAGTTCGGTGCTGTCCATGAAGCCGCTACTGCTATCAAATCTCTTAATGGAACTTATAAAGCCGACGATGTACTACTAACAATCGACTCACTCTCTTACGACTGCTGACGGTCGTCATCATCATGATCATCACGGTATTGGTGAGCTTTCTGGTATCATTTTTATGTAAGCTCGTTATGTCTTTTCTCACAGTGTAACCGTGTATCTCGCATTCCCGCTGTTGTCAGCAGCTGATTGCCAATCTTGTTCCTTCAGGCGTGTGGTTTTATCCAAGTGCAGTTCGCTAATGGCGAACCCGAGAGGCTTGGTCTTCCGGATGATACCGAAGGTTACTCTCAAAAGCTCTTTGTTGGCAATGTAAGCCTACAGGCTTCCGACCCAGTCAGTGCAATTTCTCAGGTCCCACCGTCCGTCAGCGATGATGAACTGAAGAAAATTTTTGAGGAGTGAGTGACGACAACTTTGATTGGTCTTTTCATCCTGATTTGCGCTAAGGCATGGCACCGTCAGCGAGGCCTACAGTCTGGAGTCGAAGCGCTCGGGAGGCAACAAGGCCGCCTTCGTGAGATTCTCTAAGAAGTCGGACGCATTGAAGGCCATCGAAGCTATGAACGACAAGTACACTTTTCCTGGGGAGCAACATCCCATTGCAGTGAAGTGTGCGGACACCAAAGAGCAAAGGTGAGGGAAGCCTCTGGAGCCCATGAGAGGCCAGGAGTGGTACTTGCTCAGATTGGCACACAAGCAAGAGGCCGAACAACATCGTTACCCAGGCGGCGGTGGGGATAGATCGTTCAACACCCCTGATCAGGGCAGCGGATATGACCGTATGGGTCGCATGGGAGGACCTAGAGATGGCTTTCAGACCCGAGGAGGAGGATACCAACCACCTGTAGGTTTGCGATTGACAAAGGTGCCTTCATTGGCCGCCATTTCAGCCGCCACCAATGGCAGCAGCTCAGCCAAGGCGTGCTGGGCCATGGACCGAGTACCTTAACCATCCAGATGGTCGCTACTACTACCATAACTCTCAGACGGGTCAAACACAATGGGAAGTGCCCTATGAGGTAACGAAATCTAGTGGTGATCAATCGTCATAGACTGACGCCTGTTTAGTTCCAGAACATGGGTCCCCCTCCCCCGCCCAACCCACAGCCTCAAGCTGCTGCTCCGGGGTAGCAAAGCGCCGCGTAAGCTCTTCATTTACTTCAACTTAGGTTCCAGCAAACTCCTCAAAGTAACTTTGGTCCTGGTGGCGGCTATGGGCAGATGAACATGCCGTCCGGCGGTGGCAGCCACCAGTCTGGTAGATCACAGCACCCTCGCAACGGTCCTCCTGGAGGTATATCTCTATAGGGCATCGTGTGCCGATTTTATTCCATCTTTTCAGCCAATATCTTCGTATACAATCTTCCCAACGACTGGAAGGATGGCGACCTCGCACGGGAGTTTGCATCCTGTGGGACGATCACAACCACCAAGTAGGGCAGCCATCCTGCTCCTCTTTCTGTCATTTTTTATTGCTAGAGTTATCGTGGATAATTCTAACGGCCAATCTAAGGGTTACGGTTTCGTATCGTACAACGAGGTCCCCAGCGCAGTGACCGCTGTTCGGACAATGGATGGTTTCACCACTCACACTGGCAAACGGCTGAGAGTCCAGGTAATGGAGGATCAGGCAGTGCGTGGTAAACGTTATGTTGGCTTTAGATCAAGAAGGGTGAGGAAGAAGCAGCTGCACAGGTGATGGGCGTGCCAGTGAGTCAGATTGGCGGGCATTGTAAGAACCTGTTCCTTTTGGTAGCCTGGTACTCCTTCTTTCAGCGAACCGTGGATCAAATCCATATTAATGGCCGAGTATTTTACGCCGCTTTTAGTTGATCAAGTTACGTAACCATTGCTTGTAGAATATATACCAACGATTTGAGTTCGTCATCATTTTGAGGGATGTTTGTCGAGCCACGGACTTCCCCGAAGCTTGTAGTTATAAAATGTCGCGCACCTACGGCGGTGCCCCTATTGACCCTCAAGAAGAGGCAGTTCTGGTGACAGGAGCCGGAACGGTCCGCACCAACGGTCGGTATTATAAGACAGACCGAGCGAGTGTGGAAGGAGTAGCGATGTACAGAAAGGTAATAGAGGAGGGAGGTTCAAGTTGTGAAGTTATGTCCGATAGCCCGGTAGTAGTCTTGGTCTGATATATTGGGAAGATGGGAAATGGTATATAGCGGACTGTGGTGATGAGTTTAGTCCAGCTGGAGAGGATCACCTGGATTTTTACTCTGCGGATGCTGGAGTACTCAAAGAGAAGGTCCCAACGAACGGGTAAATACAAGGCCTCCACTGGCTTGAGCTTCTATAGAGAAAGTGCCGTATGCATAGGTGGGCCGTTGAAGAGGACGGAATGGCCCCTCCACCAAAGGTAGACTTTGGTGATGATTGCGCTGCTAAGGGAGCAGCTTCGATGCTCATGGGTAACAAAACTTCTCTTGATTCGAGCTCTTTACGAAGATGTATAGGTAAAGTGAAGGTGGATATGAGGCGAGCAGGCAATAAAGGCTCTGATGAGCTGGTCGCCGACTGTCGCTCGGCCATAGCCCTCAATCCGACCTTCGACTCTTACTTCACTTTAGCAACAGTAGGGCAGCTCTGCTGTGGAAATTCTGCAGAGTGCGGATAGATACTCGAGGGGCTGGAGAGGAAGGATGAGGCGTATGAAGCACTGGCCGAGCTCGGAGGGGCTGATTGGATTAAATACGGTGCACCGGAGAACTACTATGTTATGGAACAGCGGAAACAGGTAATGCTGGACCAATGCATTCAAGTGTACTCGTTCCGCGTAGGCTAGTGAGCTGCTGGCCAGGGTGCACGATCCGGCGAAGGAAGACGTTGCTCATCTTTGCAGGATCTTGCTTGATACAAGAATACACCGGTGGGTGGTCCGCAATCTGTAGGCATTCGTTGACGGAAAGTTTAGTTTCACCGATTACATTGTTCGAGTATCGAAAACTCTGCGAGAAATGCTAGACCAAGAAGGAGGGCACGGCTACTATACGAGTGATGGCAGTACGAACGAGGATGACCATGAGGAAGAGGCACGAGCTAGAGAGTTCGCGAAAAGGTATATTGGTTTAATGCGGGTGTTGGGCATATTGTAGAATATGTCAGGCAGAGGGAGTTCAGGGACTGTGATGGCTTGACAGTGGCCCACAATATGCGCATGCTTTACAGGAATATTGAGAAGTTCACGTTTGATGTAGTGATCGTTGGGGGGGGCGAGTCGCTTTGTAATCGGAGCTTAGACGCGCGATTTGGCCTTGACTCGTACCAAGCTCTTTTCGGCTGCTGATGCCTTCCGAGCATTTGCCACTCCAGAGGTTCAGAGAATCGACAACAGAGGCGTTGACGCCACGTTTAAAAAGTAACCTTCGGTGATCGAACCGGGCAAGAGTTTCGGTTAGGTTTTGGCAGACAGACGTCAAGAACGACGAAAATCCTTACGAGAGTACCGAGTCCAAGTTGAAGGACACCGACCCGGAAAAAGAAGACAAATGCCCGGTCATTAAAAACATAAACGAAAGTTAGTTCAGAATCACAGCTTCTCGTTTAGAGTTCATTCTTCCAGGTGACGATATGGACTCTGAGAGAGAGCGACAGGAGACATACAGAAAGCGTTTGTGGGACAGCGGGAAACCGTGGGAGGCAATGCTTTTATTATTATCTTCGCGTGATAATATCGGTCAACTCTCGCAGGTTGGGGAAATCTCCTTGGGCACTCTCCACGCCCATGACTGTAATGCCCAGCTGAAGCTTATCTCGGTGCATGGTGTTGTCTTCGATGTCTCAGAGAATCTCGATAAGTACTATTTCCATACTTACTATTTAGCATCTTGAAGTGGTCTGTAGATACGCTCCGGATGGGGAATACTTTTTCTTCGCTGGGCGTGATATCACCTGGCCGCTGGCGACCAGTGCTCTCAATGGGGAGTACGCGGACCAATTTTATAATTTATCTCCGGAAATGCGGAAAAAGGTGCGCTGTTATGATCCGGCAATGATGATGCAATCGCAATACCGGCGTCAGGTGTATGGATGGATGGAATACTACGAGAAAAAATATAAAGTTGTGGGCTACTTGGATAAGTACCACAGCGAGGAGGCATTCCCCGAGCCACCTCCTGAAGATGAACAACCAGAAATGGAATGTAATGAGGGCGGGGGAAATCATTTACTCTTCAACGTCCATCTATACTACTCTTATGCAGAACACTTTGACGTCAACTTGTGCAGGTACGATCATGTGAAAACATTTTTTAACCTTCAAGACTTCTCCAATCTCTAATCGCGTGTGTACGTTTTTGTTATTGAATTCGATGTGAACATTACAGTGTTGCGTTTATATTAACCCAACTAAGCAGCATGTAGGAAACAAAAGAATTAAGACGTACATCATACTATCTAATAGGCTACTACAGTAACCATCTACCATTTATCAGATTGCCTACGATAATACGCCATATCGTGCCCGGCTGGTCTATCGTACACCATGTGCCCAGTTGGCGCCTCACCAGTTGTCCGCCGCTGCGAGCTCTTCGCTCGAGGCTTCGATGGTCGTACCGGTTTGGTAGGCAAAGGCCGAGGAGCACACCTATGAGAACCTTTAGTGAAGTCACAGAAGCGTTGGTATTCTTACCGATCGTCAACGATACTCGGTTCTCGGGCAGCCTCTGGTCGTGGTCGAAGCAAGACAGGTCGGTCGACTGGGCTCTCCTTCCGAGGCTCTTGGGGTGGAGGGGTCCGAACAAGCTGAAAGCAATATGGGAAGGGGCATAATATCTTCGAAGTCCTCACTGGTTTCAGCCTATTCTGAGATCGATCACGGCTTCTAGAATGCTGCCTCCAATCCCACACAGGGCCTGGCTGGCTTCGACTGCTGAGTGGTGTCGTGTCGTCCTTCATCGTGTAGCGTGTCCTCTGCTTCGCATGAACTGGAAGGTTCGGCATTCTCTCCCTTATGGGAGCTGCTGCTGCTACTGCTGCTGGTGGTGGTTGCCGTTCACAAGCTAAGGATGGTCGCCGAGCGTCCCGAATGACCGACAAGGGTTCAGGCTAGAAATGAGATGGCATGATACAAAGAGTTAACCCCTACCTCCGCCTTCTCCTCCCAAAAGTCTTTCGGCACCTCCGACTTTGTCCACTCAGCCGCGTAAGATGACCGCCACGACGGCGATGCATCTGCAGCTTCTTCCTTAGTCTCTCTCTCCCAAGCATCCGCCCACTTCTCACCAACCCCAACGGCCGCCGGCTTCGACTCTTCCCAATCAGAGCGCTCCCATTCATCCCAACGCTCCCAAGTAGTGCCTTTCCATTCCTCATCCTTCTTCTCCACTCTTTCCCAGTCCTCCTCCTCCTCTTGCTTTTCCCACTTTCGGTCTACGTTCTCCCAACCCTGGTCCACCTTGTCCCAACTTCGGTCCTTCTTTGACCAATTGTGGTTGTTTTGGTCCCACTCCTGGTCCTTTTCCCATTCGTCAGACCAACTCGATTTCCCCTTCTGAGCGGCCGTAGTGCTCCTGTCATTGGCTTTACTGCAATAGACCTCCCAACTCTCCGCCTTCCTTTCGACAGCTTTCTTCCTGGAATCACATATCTGGACGGCTGCTGACGGACTAGCGTGGCTCGGGGTTAAAGGCTTATTTGAAGATTCATGGTGCTTGGTCATCGGTGGCCTTGAATCATACGCAGAGGGACCGCGACGAACCTGCTGGAGAACAGTGAGATACTCAGAGCCCTGCGGCCCCTGCCACCAACCTTAGCTGGGGGAGGCTGCTGCCCTCCTTGGTCCTCTTCCTCCTGACTTGGATCCGTAGACTTGCGTTTTTTCTCCCATGTGCCACTATCTGGTGTGCCCCAAGAATCCTCCTCTTTATTAATTCCCTCTTCCTCTGTCTCATCGTCTCCTTTTGCCTTCTCGCCCACAATCACCTTTGCCTCCCCCGGTTTGTGTGTGATAACAGTAATAACTTCTTGTTTGCCGTTCCGGTTTCTGCCGCCTCTCCTTCCCCGATGGCCAGACTGCCTGCGGTGCTCTTGAGCTTGCTCGCCATTGGCTCCCCCATGCGTTGGTCGAGGCTGCTCATCTGCCATCTCGGTGACTGCAGCGTTGTTCTGCTGGGTGTTTCGCTGTTGCTCTGCAACCTCTTCGTGATTAGGGAAGGCCGGTTGTATCCACCTAAGGATCATTCCCATCATCAACTCCGATACAGTAGTACTTCCTTCCCTGCGAGATCTGAGTGCCCCCACCCTGCCCCTTTCCAGGCACCCCGACACTTGCTTTAGCTTGGGCTGGCACCGACTGCTGCCCTGTGCCACTAGCAGCTAAAGCCAGCTGTCTTGCTGCTTGCCGAGCGGCTTCAGCCTGGCACGGTGGCACCATGAGCCCGTTCTATCACCGATCCCCCTCAGTTTCCAACCTCTTTGTCCAATTCCATCTGCTCCTGAGCCTTCGCCTTTGCCTGAGCATCTGCCACCTCCTGTTTGGTCTTCAGCCACGACGAGGTAAATGCTACCTGCACGAGGCCCAATCGATCACCTCTCCAGGTTAGTGCCCCCACTACTTTCACAACAACATCTTTCTCGCTGTCCACCACCATACTCCTGATCACCAGCTTGCCCGAACTGTCAATCCATCCAGCTTCGATCAGCTTGGCAGGATCGGACTGGAGATCCAGAAGGCCGGACCACCCCCTGAGGACAGCACTCTCACTTCCACAGTGTCGCCGTTGCTGTCTCCTACAGTGTGGGCTGCTGCTTGCTGAACACTCCTGGACCATACCGAATAATGGAAGTGCTCGGTGACCTAATTGAAACATATCAGCCATCCCAGGGAGGAGCATTGCTGCAGCCCACTTGTAATTGGGTATCCAGACCATAACTTGCTTCTTCAATTCTGCCGACATCCACGGGTAGGTTGTACCTGACATGGCTCACACTGGCCTCATCAAGGCAAAGACGACCTACCAGCGAAAGGGCTCTGCGGCTTAGGTTCATGCTCGACGATGACATTGACCGCAAGCCAGCTGTCCGTGGGCTTCCTCTGGGCCGCTGGAAGATCCTTAAGTTGATATCTGAAACCCGAGCTCCACCCGCACCAGTGGGCCACCACCGTGCCTACCCCCTCGGATAGATCTGCATGCGATGCCTGTAGGTGTGGTCGGGTGACGTTTGCCACCGACTTGTGAGAATCGTGGAGCGCATCGGGAACCGTGCGCGTTTGTCCGTCCACATTTCCAGTATCTGACACCTCTAGCCATCCCCTGCAGCATTTCTCTAAAACCCTACAAACTCAGCTTCCCCGGGCCTTAGTGGTGGCAACACTGACGTCATCAGTTCCGAGTATTTAGCACCCGAAGCCGGAGAAGACTGGCTCAGCCCTCGAGTGTCGCTGATGGTGATGCTGCCTGCCGACTGCATAACGGAAGCGCTCCCTGGACCAGCTGGCCTATGTTGGCCTGCTGCCGTCGGCCCAGCTGGCAGTTGCGATGGTGGTGGTGGTGGTGCAGTACTCGCCACTGCTGATACTGCCTTAGGTCTAGCCTGGCCCTGGATACCATAGCCAGTAGCCATGGCAAGCGGAGGGGACATTTGCCCTTGGGGCCCTGCCGCATCACCAATGCATCTTCCCATACCTGCCGTTTACTACCTGTATACTGCTGCTGCTGGGTTGATGGCGGTGAGGCGGCTGCTGCTGTTGCCTTGGGCTGAGGAGGGCTCGAGCATCTGCCAGGTATCCACAGCTCCAATAGCCAGCAGATATCCCCTCCCCTTACTGAGTTGCTGGCGATGCTGCCGTTGGCGAGCTTTGCTGTTGCGCTGCCTTCCCCTTGCCACCCTTTCCTCCTTTTCTTTGCCGTTGATCATATCGACTCCCCGAGCGGGCGACACCCAGGCTCGGCCGTCCAGTGGCCTGGTTGGGAGCTCCCTGGTTGACCGGCGGGCTAACGACCTTCAGAGGGGTAGGAAGCAGCGCACTTCCCACCGCCGCCGCCGTTGCTGGTAGTGCTGGTGGTGGCTGCTGGTCACTTCCAGTCGAATAACGTGGCGCGTGACTAGGGCCCGCAGCAGCCGGCGACTGCTGCTGCTGCAGCTGGTTCTGGTGATTCTGACTAATCGGTCGGGCCGGGCTCTGTTGAACCCATCGTTGCGGTTGGCTGGCTCCGCCTTTCCCAGGTGGTGTGGCCGCCACTGTGTGCCCCCCAAACTGGTTTGCATACTGCTGCTGTTGCTGATAGAGGCCAGCTGCGTCCTGCTGTCCTCCTCCCCCTGCATAAGGCATATTTTGCTGCTGTACCCCATGTGGACGGGCAAAGGCAGCGGCCGCCGATTGATAGTACTGATTGTACTGCGGGTAATAAGGGGCCGCCGCCGCCGCAGCCGCACCAGCGTAAGCCGGCTGCCCAGCTTGACCCGCCGATGATGATGATGCTTGCTGCCCAGCCGAGGCAACAAAACCAGGGTACCCCTGGGCTTGGGCATAGTACTGACATCGACTGGAACTAACTATTTGCTATCCAACGCTACTACTACCTGTCTCCCAGCAGAAGCAGCTCCGCCCCACGGCGAGAAGTCACCATTATTAGAAGCACTGTTGCCGGGTGTTGCGGCCGCCGCCGCCGTAACTGCCGTCATCTGCTGCTGCTGATGATACTGCTGGCTGTTGGCCACCGACATGGGTCCTATATGGTTGGCATACTGCCCGGGGGCGGTGGTAGGAGGGGCCGAGGCCACCAGACCTGGCATGAACGCACGTTGTGGTGGTGGGGGTGGGGGCTGTCCTCCTCCTGCTCCTCCGTAATAAGACATAGGACAGGCAACAGCGACCTAGCAGACAGAAACTTTTCTACCTACACCTGAGTCACCAACTACCTATCAGTTTACATTCAACGCAAGACTTCACTGTTGACATTGATAAGTGAAAGAGCATCATATTCTTGAGCTAGCGATCAATCAGCGACGAGACAGAAGCATTGAGCTCGGGTAGGGTGGTGGCTCATACGTGGAATGATTATATCTTCGGACATGCTAATCAATCTCGAGGAGGCCAACAACTGCACTTTGCAATTTCATATCGAAGGACTACTATAAGGGGTAGAAAAATTTGCCGCAAAATAGGTTAGCAGCCCCCAATTCCATAACCACGGACGGAGCTGCCCGAGTGCCGCTGCTGCCGCTTGGCGAGTGTAATGGCAATCGAGCTGCAGCAGCAGCTGCAGCCAGCGGCCGGGGCGAGTCTCGGCAAAAAGGGTACAAACCCTAAGAAGCGTTGCATGGATGAGCATAATCATTAGTTGCTTGACAAGTGAAAAAGTATTGCAAGTAATAGGTACTGTAAGGTGGCGTTGTCGTTATTGCCATTGGTAATAGACTATGTTAAAAAACATAAAAAATAATAGTAATGGTATACTTGGTAATTGCTGTCCACATAGAATGGTACTACTCATGACGGTGATGGAAATGCAACACCAGCAGCAGCACATATAATCATTAATACCACCAGCAGCAGCATCAGCAGCACTACGTCACCAGAACCACGACGAGAATGGGGAAAAGAGTACCACTTACTACCAAAGTTAGCGAATCTTAGCGCAGTGAGGCGTGTCACTAGTTTCATCGCCGACGTCCCGGATAAGGGTAAAAGCCCCAAACACACAAAAGGGAAATAATTGCGGAATGCGAATGTTACATCCTTCTAGACAACGACTTCGCCGCCGGCAATGTGGCGAATGATGATGTCATTCTACGTAAAAGAGATCCAGCTGGATCTGTGAACTAGGATTCTACTTTAATAACGAGCTTTTAAGGGAAAAAGATAAACAAAAGTTAATGACCAGAATAGGTCCATATCGTGCTGAGCGTCACTTCGACATTGATGACGCCCCACGCGAGGATTTATGTGGGGGCAAAGACAAAGACTGTAGGGCTCTACGACTGCTTGCTGAAGCCAAGGTGAGGATCGGTCTGAAGAAACTAATAACAATTCACAACCTACTTACGTCATCACCTTGGGAAGGGTTGTTGCACTCCATTCAGAAACAGAGCTGGCACAGCAAGCTCCTGTAGGCCAGCGTCAAGCTAAAAATACCATCATGTAGAACGAACCAGGAACACTTGCAAACATACGTTGTTAAATACATTTTGCGCGTTCCAAATTGGGCTGGTTAGAAAACGCTCAATGTTAGCTTTCAACCCCTGTACACGGGCCAAGGCGACCGTGCAAGCCTGAAAAAGGCCGATGGCGGCGGCATGTGTACCACTATTCCTTGCACTACAACCTACCATTTTCCTGTATCCTGCCCCGGACAAAATAGCACCATGGAAAGAGTCGAAGAATGATTTCACATATAAGGGGCTCGTCATGTTAACGAAGGCATAACCAAAATTGCAAGTGGAACGGAAATCCATCGGCAAGTAGACGAAGTCGAAGGACGCCGGAGGTAAGCGTCTCTCCAGCTCAGCTATCAGTTCCACACGGGTATATCTATACACTACATCACATTAATGCTAGTATCACCGCTCCTACCGATACGGTATGTTCTTAATCATCAGGGTGGTCCTATTATCATAGTCTTTATTCGCAAAAGGGACAGCCATTGTGTCAGACGTCCTTAATGAACGCCCTATCCTATTAGATTTCATCGTGGGATCTTGTAGGAGATCGTGAGGGCCTTGGATGTTGTTTGGTGCGGAGAAAATCGCCCATCCAAGAGTCACCGCTGATCTGAAGGGAACGGTAGCAGCGGGAAATAAGCACCATACTCACCTGTAACGTAGGAGGAGGAGGAGGCATCAAGTCAGAGTTAAAGAGGCTCGGAAACCTAACAAAACAAACTGTCCACCAAGACAAGGCCGGGGCGATTGGATTGGAGTCCCCCCCCCCTCAGGAACAGTTAGCACTCAGTACAGTGGAATACAATGTCCTATAATGTAGCTAGCTCCACATACGTCACATTCGTGACGCAATATATCCTACCTCAAATTTCCCAAGCCTATGCACTGCCGGAATACAGCCATACGAAAATCGCAATTTCCCCTTATCATTGCATAACTCCCCCACAGATGCATTACACAATGTCGAGGCTTTCAAACCTGGACAAACTTTTACACCTAAGCAGTCAGTTGGACGGGAAGAGCATTCTCGTTGGAGCAGTCTGTGGGTTGGCCAATATTATAAAGAAACTTTTGCCCGTGACGTACCCGACTGAGTCTTGCTGGCAGACATCCATATACGTGGCGTTAGTGGATGACGGTGAGAAACCACCACGGACAGAGTTGGGCTGAAACCATAATAAAGTAACAAGATACGGCTTATGACCAGACTTACAATGCGATAGGTCCTACTAGCTATCTCTCTGAACGCAGAGGCCAAGCCAGCAGTATGAGAGTCCGAAATGAGCTGATCGATAAGTGCCGTGATAGTGTTGTGATTGCTATATTACTACATTTAGAATATCTGACACCAGATCAACATCCTGACAGTGCGAAGGCGCCCAAATTTTCCCGGGGTCATCTGTCAAAGCACCCGGTAGACATACTCCGTCCAAGGGTGAGTTGCTGCAGTCCATAGATTGAAGGTAATAAGACCTCGTTATATTAGTAACTTCAACGCGGGGCAGGTCATATGATAGAAAAGGTATAGCAAGTTTTACGCTCATTCTCATCGTCACAATAAACCCGAGAAGCCACATCGAAGATAACGTCTCGAGCAGCAGCAGCAGCGAGGAATACAACAGAAGGAGACAGCAGTGGTCACAATACAACATTACTAATATAGAGCGATGCAACTACAAGGTGGTAGAGGCCGCCGCTACATTCCTAGTGATGGAGCAACGATTGCGCCTGGGATGCGAGCAGTAGGAAGAGGACACAGTAAAGGAGAAGGCAAAGAGCAGCAGCAGCAGCAGCAGGGAGAGGAGGAGCACAGGTGACAAGAATATAGTATCCAAGACCGAAAATTTCATGATACAAAATGCCTTCTACGGTGATGATGGTATCAATACAGTGTGGAGAGGCCTGCCAGAAGAGGAATAGCAACCACCCAGGCGAGTGGGACAACAAATCATTTAAGAGGTGGTCAACGAGAAGTGACAGGAGAAGAAGAAGACATAACAGAGCATATCAACGCTCGTACCAGAATTACTGCTACAGCGTCGTCGCTAAGTGAGATAAGGGGAGCGGTGCTCGGTTACTATGGACAAATATAGGGAAAAGCAACATCACGATTGCCAAACGAATGTACAACAGCAGCCTACTGATAATACCGTTGCCACCACCACCACTATTATCATACCGCTCTACTTTATAATCGTGAAAGTATATAGCCACCGACAGTCAGCTACTCCAGACTAAGCATGTTCAAAGAGTCTAAGACTAGACGATCGGTATCACACGGCTGCCAGTCGGGACTCTGTAGCATATTCTTGTGATGATCTCCTTGCTCCTCTTCAACTAATTTCGCCGATGTACCCGTCATCGTTGACAAACCGCCGTACTGTCCACCATTTGCACCAAACAAGAGCGTTGGTGCTGAAACGAAGCTACTGGTATCGTCCAAAGGCATGGTGTCCCATAACAAAGATTCCAATCCAGGACCAGTCGGCACGCTCGATATAGTAGGAACCCACGTGTCGCTCGCACCCCCAACTGAACTGGGCGGCGGCGGCGGAGGTGGTGATGCCGCACTCTGCATCGGGGCCATCTGAGAGTCCTCCGCAATTGTGGGCTGCTGCAGCTGTTGCTTTGGATGATGATGTTGTTGCTGTTGACGTTTAGTAGCCCTAAGCTGCTGTTGGCGCTCCCTTCGCATCTGTGCCAGCTTTTTAAAGGGAATCTGCTCATTATGCTCTCCAAACACCAACGGCAAGGCATCATCGTCATCCTCCGGAGTACAATCCAAAATTGGAGAATTTATCAGACGATTAACATTCGCCTGCAAGCCCTGCACACGGGCGTATACTACTTCGCAGACTTTACTGCTCTTAACACCTGGGAGCCTAGAATTCTTGAAAGCGTTGAAGAACGTCCTAGTGTATTTAGGATCGGTGACGTTGACAAAGGCGTAACCAAAATTACACCGTGAACGGAAGTCAATGGGCATATAGACAAAGTCAAATGATCCTACCGGCATACGGGCCATAACCTCATCAACCAATAACTGTCGAGAATACTTGTTTGGTATATTCTTCAGCATCAGCGTGGTTCTAGGATCAGTCGAATCCATGGTAATGGTATTTGAAACATTCGGCTGAGATCTCCTTCTCTGCCGAGCACTTGAAGATGCCAATCCGGGCTTGTGGCTTGCCGTAATCCCTCTAGGCGTCCGATTAGTAACAAGCGGTGGATGAAGAGCATTGGCGCCGGTGGCATACGAGGAAGAATGGTTACCGACTGTATAGGATGACGACGAAGTAGGCATACCTCCCTGCTGCCCATCGCCCATAACGCTAATAGGAGCGAAAGGCTCGGCCTCAATACCGCTACCAAGCGCTGATGAGGTTTGCCCAGTGATACCGTTGCTATCTGAATAATTTAGATAATATATGCAATTAGGATAATTGAGATATACCTATACTAGGGGCAACGGTGGGAGATGTGTGATGGTCTCCAGAAGCCCTAGGAGGCACCCCTCTGCCATTCTGCCGTTTAGCTACTATTTCTTCGGCCAATTTCCATATATCTTCGAGGCTTTGACCGGACGATCTTATTTCGGGATTCGCCAGCAGCATTGCAGCGGTCTGAGGTAATGCTATCAACCTCTCAGGAATCTTTCATTCTCTTACCTCAACGACCGGACCATTCGGAGAATCCGCTGGAACATCGTCGTTTACCGGCATTCTTAGCGAGAACAGATAAACTGATCACCACCCTAGCACACCGATCCGATCCGTTGGCTTCCAATGCTCGCGGTGGGGGAGCAGACTAACCGTTTAGCGCGCGCCCTGGTGATCGATTATGTGCGCAGAATTGAGGGTATCAACAGGTTTGGTTTTCCAGTATGGGTGATGATCCTTATGCGGATCTTATCACTGAAAGGGGCGATATGTGGCTTGGGCGGGAGGATTGCGGTCAGCTGGTAACCTCTGGAGTATCTTCGGGTATCTTTGAGCTCGTACAGGTCCACGACCTGAAAACGCCCTTTAATGGAGTTGTAGGGTTAACGGAAGCCATGAAGGTTATGGTGCGAGACGATGCCAAGCGCCGGTTACTAACAATGATAAACCGGGCCGGTACGAGGCTCGTTGAATATGTAAAAATCACCGTAGATCTCTCTGAACAGCTTATCTCCAGGTCGAGCGAACGCTGGAAATCGACGAGCTCTCGCGGGGCACAATGTTTATGCAGCGTAATAAAATGTGTTTTTCCTGGAAAGCTTTGTAGTCAGGCCAGGAGGTCGACATTGGGCTCTCTATCTTGGAGGCAGTGGAGCTTATGCGATACGCGGAGGACAAGAACGGGGTGCCCGTGAGAAAGAGCACTGTGGAATTGGTAGTGTCAGTGGGGACATAGGGAAGGTGGTCAGGGTCTCTATACAGATTCATGATTGTCCTCCGGAATGGTCTGAGGGCGGAGGGCCAATGGTCGAAGGGGATGATATGAAAATCTCGAGGATAATCTATCACATACTAGACAATGCTCTCCGTTACACCGAATCCGTAGGAGGCCGGGAGTTAGTGTGTCATTGTAAGCATCCTCCGCAGGGAAGCGTGACGGTCTCCGGCAGACAAAGCTCCGACTTTATAACTATCACTATAGCGGATACCGGTATAGGTATCGATCCTGACCGGCATGATGAGTAGGCTGTTCCTGTTGTGGTGCCGTAGCAATTGTCTCTCGTAGGATTTTCATACCGTTTCGTCGACTGGCGTACCCATCGGATGGATGCCTCGGACTAGGCCTCTCAGTTGTCCTCGAAGTAAGCCTGTTCGCGCTTATGCTGCCTAAATTTTGTATAGACTCTTCATTTGATGGGCGGAGCGATTAGTGTTGTGTCTCCGGGTCGAGGCCAAGGCACCACCGTTACTGTTAAAATACCAATGAAGATGAACTCATCAGTGCCGCTACAGACGTAAGGATAAGCAGCAATCACCATTTGGATGGTCCTATCAGGTTCGATCGAGGCCCGGAGGGGTTCGGTCTCTACTTGAACATGGACCATCCTAGACCGTCACAAAGGCTGTTGATGAAGCACACAGTTGGGCTACTGGCCCATGAGCTTCGGATACCATTTCTGGGTGTTATTGGGTCGAGCGACTATCTGGTAGTGATGGTTGTTCAGCCTCAGGAGGAGGCAATAGGTATTTGGCAGGTTCGTACGGAGGAGAAAAAACCGTTACAAAAGCAATTGGGAATGATAAATCGATGCGGCATTCGGTAGTAGAAGAGCAGCTGTTTGTAATACTACCGCCGCCCTTTATTAGACTGGTTGATGTTATTGAAGTAGTCAAGGATGCTGCACTTATGTTAGAGTTACCTCCTGGTCTATCCCTTAGAGCAGTAAGGGGGGGAGTGATCCAGTCCTTTTATAAGCCTTAGTCCTTTTATAAGCCTTAGTCCTTTCATAAGCCTTAGTCCATTTATAAGCCTTAGTCCTTTCATAAGCCTTAGTCCATTTATAAGCCTTAGTCCTTTCATAAGCCTTAGTCCATTTATAAGCCTTAGTCCTTTCATAAGCCTCAGTCCTTTCATAAGCCTCAGTCCTTTTATAAGGTCGTTTGGTCTATCAGGTTAAAGTGCCCCTACTGGTCGAGAATGCTCATGCCCAGCTCGATGTCGCTAAGGTATTATTTATCATAGTTTATCACCGTCTCAAACTCATTCAGGATAAACGAAACCAGCCGATGAAAAAGCGAGAAGTCAACTTCTTCAACGAGTGTCCAGCCACACTTCCCGAAATACAAGGGGATGAAGCCCAGCTGGCAAAGGTGCTGCCGCCCGCCGGGCTCGCAGGGAATATGATATAGCGAGTCTTCAGGTTATCGAACATGTTGCTGAGAACGCACTGAAGTTTACTAATAAGGGTCATGTTAGGATAGACGCCAAGGCAACCAAGGATACCGTAGGCATCTGCTAAATCTATGGCGTTGGGGGTATATATACTCCTTATGGTTGATAGAGTCAGCATTTATATTAGTTCGGTCGTTTGAATCCTGCTTGAGGGTCTGGTATGTCAGTTGTGATAGGTAACAATAATTGTTGAGGACACCGGTATTGGTATACCTGACGAGGACCAGGAGAGGATTTTTCAACCTTTTTTTCGGTAATCCCGTGAGGCTGTGGCTGGCAGCTTTAGTGACGTCAGGCTGGAGCCCCAGAACTACTATGGCCTCGGCCTGGGCTTAACAGTCGTATACGAAATAGTTAAGCTGGCAGGAGGCAATCTGGAGATAGAATCCGCCAAGGATAAGGGCACCACGGTAGCGCTCACTTCCGTGGATTCGGACCGGGGAGTTCCTTTCAGTTTTATATACGTCTGCCGACAGTTCAGCCTAAGATGGCCTATTTGGATCACTTAGACGATGTTTTCGTGGAGGTCTCGAAGAAGTCTGCTCACGAATGTACGACAGATGGGGAATGTAGGCACTACTTTTGGCCACCCCCTGGGACCCGTCGCGCTTTCAGCCCAACCGCCCCCGCTGCCGGTCTCGAGCGAGTCGGTCAAAGAGGAGGTCGAGAAGCGGCCAACTGTTAGCTTTATGAACTCGGAAGAGTCATTATCACTTTTCTCACGGGAGAGTAGCCCGGTTGCGAGTAACATGCCTCAGGTGACTATCAAACCCATCGGATGGACTGATTCTTCTCACTCAGGCGTCTGGTAGCTCCATATCGCCTGACCAGCCTACAGTCTCCGTAGAGAGCAAAGCGGCAAACCTTCAGCCCGTCGAGTCTGAACAAGCCGTGCAAGGCGCGGCTCAAACAGAGGTGGTTTCGAACGAAAACTCGGGGATCATAGAGGTGGGGGAAATATGGACTCATTTTCATTTGAAGCGTTCAATAAAGGTTGTAGTTTACCTATGTACGGTTTATAGACTTTCAGGGAGATATGGGCAGACTAAATTTGATTCGAAAGTCGGATCATCTTTAGTATCGATTTCTGAACTTTCGGCCCGTCAGAGGCCCTACAGCCTTGTGATAGGAAATGAAAAGAAGGTATGAATCTTTGAAAGAAGAGCGAGATCTGTTGGATCGTCGAAGGACCGAAGAGAACGATCGATCGGTGCGCGAGGTAGAGCATCTTATGGTTATGCAGTGAGATATCATATGACTAGATACAACTGTTGAAGAAAGACTTAGGGTCGACCAAAGAGGAGAATCATTGTAAGCTGACTCTAGAGGGCGTGGGTTCGATCCTTCGGCTCGACATATTTTACATTCTATTTTGGAATTACAGAAGACTGCCCTTGTTAGCTCTACAAGCTTCGCTATGTCGACGAGATGAAGAGATAAAGCGCCTCGAAAAGGAAAAAGGTAAACGCCGTCGTCTTTGCCACTACCGCCATGGGGCACGGCTGCACCACTATTTCAGCCGCGGCGTTGTCGAGAGCGGAAAACGCCGAGGCTCAGCTTGTCGAAGAGAAACGTCAAAGATCGGAGGAGGCGAAAAACCAGTCCACTCCTCCGAAAATTATAGTCGCCAAGGCAAGAATTTCGTGGCGCGTTGGAATCGAAGTGCCTGATCAGGACCCGTACCCAGAGGAGGGCTCAGAGGCGTCGGAACTCCGGCGTCGGCTTGAAGAATCGGAGGAACAACTCCATACGACACGCCAGCAACTCGGAGCGGCTAGAACCGAGGTATGCGAAATGCTGCTTTGGTTTGTGCTTTAGTGATTCCGGCCTTTTCAGCTCGAACTACTCAAGAAGGAGGAGCGATCGTTCGACGAGACAGCGACCGTCAAGAGTTTGCGATCTAAACTGGACCGGGCGAATGACGCGGTGAGTGGAGGAAATCTTCGTGGATGCACTGGTAGCGGCCACGTTCAGGTTGATGACCTCCGAGGAGAATTGGAAGATTCTTTGGTGGAGCATAAAGCCATGACTCGCGAGCTTGAGAAGCTCAGGAGCCAGCGCACTGGTGGGCAGAATAGGACTGAAGATGGACGCGTGAGATTTTCACATCTGGTGCCTTTGAACTTTATCGTTTTAGTCGGTCATACATGCGGTAGAGCAGCTGAAAGGGATAGCCAGTATTATGCAGCGAGAAATAGAGGAACATGTAAGGAAGCCTTAAGGCTATAGTGGGCCATTCGGTCTCTGTGAAATTGCCTGGACGTTGAGACTGCCGCTACTCATAGACCTGTTATCGGTTTTGTCAACCTGGAAGTCATTGATGTTAGGTATCTCGGCGAGGAACGGAGACATCCGAGGCATTGCGCTCCTTACGAGAAGAGAACGAGAAGCTGAGGGCTGAGTTGAGGGGATGCGAGCGCGATGGACGGGTGAGATACCAATTGCCTTGTTGCACAGCATGTCGTATACGTGCAGATTCCCGGTAATCCACAGGGAGAAGAGGTTGAGGCCGAATTGAAGCGCACTATAGAGTGAGTGAAACTGCCTTACCTTTTCCGGGAGTGAGATGCCGTGTCTGTAGCCGCCTTCGAGCGGACCTTGGCCATAGAAGTGCTCGGATACTCAAGCTGCAGCAGGAGATACGACTGCTACGTTCGCATATGGCAGATCTCAAACTAGCTTCTCAGGAGACCGATCGAGCGTCAAGGTCTGCCTTAACATTTATTAGTGTGATTATGGCTGCTTCGAATCAGATTCTATAATCTTGCCAATAACCGGATGAGTGGTACGGCCCCAGTGTTCTATCGTCGATGGCGATGCCCGAGAGCTGCTGAAGGTAGGTCGGTTTTTCCTGGCTCTAGTCGAATCCTTGGCTCTATTCAGACATGGTGGAGTACGACTACTCTACAGGGGAGCTCCCTAGTAACCCTCTACCAGCCCTGCCCGCTTCACAGTCGTATCGATCTCCCTCAACAATCCTTCCGGAGACTGCAAGATCCCTGGCTTCACCAACCGAGATACCGTGGTCGACGTGAGACGCCATCCATAGCCAGTGTCGGCTCCTATTTGAACCATTTCAGGCCGGCTCCACCTCGGACTCCTTCCGGTGGATCCCGTTATCGCAGTCCGCTGTTGCGACGCCTATATGGCCCAGACGATGCGACAGGGCCGAGAACTTCACCATAGCTTTGCCGCCTTCAAGGCTGATAACATTTCCGCACCATTACCCCTAAGTTTACCATGGTATCATGAAGCCTAGAATACCCCACCTGTGATGTACAGACAATCTTGATGATTTGTGTTATAGTTTGGGTGGGAGGAGTGGAATGTCTATGAATTCCGTACCGCAGACAGTAGAGACGCATTTCACTGCTTCTTGACGAGGACCTCGCCCCACTATTCACCTTGCCGGCCTGGAGACTTGGTCATACCGTCAGTGACCGCTGAGTCTTCCAATCAGTTTGAGACAACTGCTTCGCTTTGCCTCTTGACGGTTGTGTTGTATCGGCGGGTGGTTCGCATTTGTGTGCTCAATGGCGTGTCATTAGTCAACTCTGAGGGTTGTGTTGTAGTCCATCTTGTTTCCCGATAAGACTGTAGGCCACATCTAGGAGTAGTTACCCACATGTCCGACATATACTCTGTGATCAAGTTGCAGGAGCGCTTCGTGCCAGCCGACCAAGTACGATCTCCAGCCTGACATAACGACCAGCTCCTCTCCCTTTGTAGATTAACTCATTGATGTCTGACAAACGAATTGTCCAGCTGCGTGATTTGAAGTGGGGGCACGATCAACTCCTAGGAGCATAGCACTGAGGTTTTGCCTAGGTTCGAGATTAAATCAAAAATCGAGCAAGACCGTGTTGTGACTGGGATGGTATACAAGGTCTCGCCGACTCGAACAGGAAAGTTGGGCAGAGGCCGATTGGCTCGGACCGCTCAGTACGGTCTAGGGCTTGTGTGCGGAGCTCAACGTACCGATATGTTTAGGTATGCCGACGCCTGGATCACAGACTTCCACCCTTACAGTCCGACCTATGCCCGCCTGCGGATAACAGACACTGCGGCAGCCATAAAGCTTCATAGGGGAGATGTGTGGTATCTTCTGAATCCAGAACTAACAGCAGACGATGACAAGGTGGTCCTTTGGTGTCCATCCTGTCTTGCACGCCAGTGTGGTCAGGGATCAGTGATGGCCCCAGTTGCACTTACAGTCGATTCCAAGGACAAAATGCTAAAAGTTGGTATGGCCAGCGGTGTAGGCGACTGCAAGGCTTTCTTAGGCGCTAAAAATGGCCAACAATGCTCGTAAGCTGCAAGTTAAACTCATGGATTAGCCTCATAGTTGGGTTTGTAGGTTCCCAGTGAACTCGGAGCTCGATCGGTCTGGACTGTGTCATGTGCATTTGGAGGAGCAAAGGTCGAGGTCAACGAGTTCGCGCACTATGATCGGTCAGGCTTCAGCCAATAAAGTGGAGAACCCGCCGCTGGACGCTTCCGTCAGGCACGCGTCTTTGCGTCAATGTTCCAGGCGCGCGATTCTCAACTGAAATGAAAATGGTAACCACAATAAAGAGATGGACTTGTGATTGGTGGTAGGCGGATGCATTATTGAAGCCATCGGAGGATAGTCTGAAGTCGAGGCAGGAAGATGAAGCTGCAGAAAAACAGGGACAAGCTAGGAATCTGTAAGTTGTGTCGCGGCTAATATCCGACCACTTCTGCCACGTCCAGGTCCTTGAAGCTCTCTCGTCAACGGGAGACGAGCGGTCAGTATGCCCGCTCCAACAGCGGCTACATTAACGCCGTTGTTAAGAACTTCAACCCACAGCAAGCAGCGACGAGTATTGTCCCCTTACTAGGTGATCGCCGCATGCTACCGGGTGCTGCAATGATTCCTTCAAGTGCAGGTCGCGGTCTTGCCGAAGACTCTTCAATCGACTTTTTAATTAACGAGAATGACGGTGGCCGATTGCAGAATTCACAGTCGGTCTCAACGCAAAATAAGAAATGCGAGGTACCCAAGTCGACGATGTTCCGGATACCACCGGTGCCGACCGCTCCCGACGAGAGCCAAGATAAGGAGTTTTCGGAACAGATATCAAATGTGAAGACACAATTGAGTGAGGCTAAGTCCGTACCCTGCAACAAGGTTACCGCGTTTTCTGTCAGACTCCGCAGCCGATGAAATCGACGCAGTAGCCCGATTAAGGGACATTATCAAGATTCTCGACTCCGGGCTGCCAGCCGAGGTGAGCTGGTGACTGAGAAGGTTATTTATTCAGGCTTTCAGGTCATACGGAAGTCTGGAATATACACACTTGTCGAAGGGCTCGCATCCAAGAGCTCCTCCCATGATATAGTCCGGCCAGTGGCTGAGACAGTTGCTAAGAAACTTAAGGTTAGTTCCACTCCTACGCTAAGGCTTCTCGTTCTTCCTCAGGCACGGTGTGAGGCGGATTTACAGTCTAGGAAAGCTCGAAAGGACATAGATGCTGCGGCCAAGATGTGACAACATTTGATGCTGGACAATGGTCATCTACATCTCAGATCCTCGAGTGGGTTCACCCTCACTGATCTAATGGACCGATGCGTGCACGGCGATAGGATGATGCCCAAAAGCTCTGTGGAGAAAGGAAAACGGAAGCGTAGAGAACCCGATAATGATCAGACGCAGGCGCCAGAGACGAAACGGCGCACTGGTGAGGAAACAACACTGCTAAATGACTTACTTTGTACAGCTACCAAAACGGAGAAGAAACCGGTCAGTCAGCCAATGTCCGAAGATGAGAGAAATCGACTAAGAGAACTCAAGTCAATATTAAAGCGATAAAAATGTTAAGTTTATTGAATACACGTTGAGCATGCTGTTTCATGCATTTGACTCGAGTTGACAAGTGTAAATGCTCATTTTGAATCATAGACTGGCCCTATAAAACCTTCAGCAAGCTATAAGAAAGTAATCTAACTCATAAAACTATTAGGCGAGGCATATCTACTACAGCAGGGCACAGTTGATACCATAAGAACCCGGTTACATTGTGGCCTCCGATTCTCAGCACGATTCCTGTAACACGAAGAATAGGCCACTGAGTTGAATGTCTAACGGCCCGTTGCCAGGCGTCCTACAGCGCTTATTATGCCTGTAACATTAAGCCTCAATCAATTCAGAGTTTCAAGGGATTACCGGCCTGGATTCCTGACCTTACTTGCGTCTCACCTGTGTATGATCTCACGTGACGCAACAAGTCGCCCTGATAAAATGGGTCACGTAGCGCCTGATGACTAAAGAAGGTGCCCACGCGTAGTTTGAAAAGGCTTCGGGGCCCAGCAGTTATCTGAGATGCCAGTCTAATCCAGATTGTCTACTTGTTGAATTCACATTGTTGACGGAAACTTATTGATTGTAGACTCCCACAGTCTTGACTGCACTGCAGAGGATGTCACTTGGAGGGCTATACAACCGAACTCCTGGCCAGCGATAGCGGTTCGAGAGACTCGAATTGCCAGTGGAAACTGTTTAGGACTATAAAGGAAACTTTTCGATTTGCCGAGCGGGACTTTGAGGTTCCCAGGGAGATCTAGGTGAGAGAACTAGTAACACCACATGAGCGATAATATGATAAGTGCGTAAATCCAATTGCATAGCAGTTGAAATGAAAGCTACTGCTACTATGGGCGTTAGCTCGGCATTCGCCGTCAACAAAAAAAGGAGTACTGCCCTGACTCGCACTGTTCTACATCACTAAGCATAGCAGGCTTTCTGAGTCTAGACTTGGTGGTCTCGCTGGAAAGCCTAATATCTAGATAAATGAAGGAGACCACGTTGGTAGGTTATGTTCATGTAGCTATTCTTGGTATCATACAACATATACCAAAAATCATTAGGATGATGGTCAGTGTATCCAAACCTGCCACAATAAGTCAGACCCTATGATACCATGTCATCGTAAGTTGAATCGTTCATACCCATCTTGAAAACCAGTACGTCAGGCCAGGGAGAAGGTAAAGGTACGATACGGAAAAGCGGAGGCCAGAAAGGTTCAACCTTAGTGGTACACTTCAACTCGACTTTCTGGAAAGCCTCCCAGAAGAAGGTATATCTCAAGAAATATCGATGATGCTTGTCGAAGTAGTGAATATAAGTGCCTTCTGGTGAAGAGTCTTCCTGAGCCATCACTGACCAGTTCAACACGACAGCTACGACTGATAAGACGATGCAGCGCATTCTAAGAGTTCAACACTTAATACCTTGAACAACGGATCAACAGTGAAAGTTTCCGCTTGATATTAGAAGGGCAACTATAGGGTGTCACCGTGACATAGCTTGTTAGCTACCATCCAGTTTGTGCATAGGCGTGTTGGCAATAGCTCTTCAGCGCAGCGCGTTACATGAACATTCATTCATTGAGCCATGAGGCCAGATTAAGCGTAAAATTCGGACCGTTTGGCCACAGTGAAGACTCATGGAGTTCGCTTTGTCCAGAAAAGTTCTGATCACTATACATTATACTAGACATCAAGCTTGACAGGAGCTATGTTTCATCCTATCCCAGTGAATATAGCTGGGAAATTACTATCGTAATGGTCGGCCAAGATCTTCAAAAAAGGAGCTCCTCCATCAACATCAAGTAGCGGCTCTTGACAGTTCCATGTCTGATGGGATCCTTCTGTTCACTATAAGCGCGGGTATGCTCGGTTGCGAGGAAACTTAAGGTGACTCACCTTAGGTGAGTACGACTGAATGGTAGCTATCAGGCTATGTCACGGTGACACCTTATAGTTGCCCTCCTGATATCAAGGGGAAGCTTTCACTGTTGCTTTGCTGTTGGAGGTGTTAAGTGTTGAACTCTTAGAATGCGCTGCATCGCCTTATCAGTCATAGCTGCCACGTTAAACTGGTCAGTGATGGCTCACGAAGATTCTTCACCAGAAGGCTCTTATCTTCACTACTTGGACGAGTATCATCAATACTTCTTGAGATATACCTTCTTCCGGCAGGCTCAAATTCAAAGTGTCCAGTGGAACTGTACCAATAAGATTAACCCCTTCCGACCTTCGCCTTTTCTCACTATCGCTTTACCTGCTCCCAGGCCTGGCGTAGTGGCGTACAAGATGGGTATGGACTATTCAACTTACAGTGGCATGGTGTCATACGGTCTAACTTATTGTGGTTCGTTTGGATATACTGATCATCATCCTGATGATTTTTGGTATATCTACTATGATACCAAGAATAACTACATGAACATAACCTACCAAGGTGGTCTCCTCAATTTATCTAGATATTAGGATTTTAAGCGACATCATCCAAGTCTAGACTCAGAAAGCCTGCTATGCTTAGTGATGTAGAACAGTGCGAGTCAGGGCAGTACTCCTTTTTTTGTTGACGGCGAATGCCGAGCTAACGCCCATAGTAGCAGTAGCTTTCATTTCAACTGCTATGCAATTGGATTTACGCACTTATCATATTATCGCTCATGTGGTGTTACTAGTTCTCTCACCTAGATCTCCCTGGGAACCTCAAAGTCCCACCCGACAAATCAAAAAGTTTCCTTTGTAGTCCTAAACAGTTTCCACTGGCAATTCGAGTCTCTCGAACCGATATCGGTGGCCAGGAGTTCGGTTGTATAGCCCTCCAAGTGACATCCTCTGCAGTGCAGTCGAGACTGTGGGAGTCTGCAATCAATAAGTTCCCGTCAACAATGTGAATTCAACAAGTAGACAATCTGGATTAGACTGGCATGTCAGATAACTCATGGACCCCGAAGCCTTTTCAAACTACGCGTGGGCACCTTCTTTAGTCATCAGGCGCTACGTGACCCATTTTATCAGGGCGACTTGTTGCGTCACGTGAGATCATACACAGGTGCGACGCAAGCAAGGTCAGAAATCCAGGCCAGTAATCCATTGAAACTCTGAATGGATTGAGACTTAATGTGACAGGCATAATAAGCGCTGTAGGACGCCTGGCAACGGGCCGTTAGACATTCAACTCAATGGCCTATTCTTCGTGTTACAGGAATCGTGCTGAGAATCGGAGGCCACAATGTAACCGGGTTCTTATGGTATGAACTGTGCCCTGCTGTAGTAGATATGCCTCGCCTAATAGTTTTATGAGTTAGATTACTTTCTTATAGCTTGCTGAAGGTTTTATAGGGCCAGTCTATGATTCAAAATGAGCATTTACACCTTTCAACTCCAGGCAAATGCAAATGAAACAACATGCTCAACGTGTTTTCAATAAACTTCATTTTATCGCTTCAATATAGATTTGAGTTCTCTTAGTCGATTTCTCTCATCTTCGGTCATTGGCTGACTGACCGGTTTCTTCTCCGTTTTGGTAGCTGTACAAAGTAAGTCATTTAGCAGTGTTGTTTCCTCACCGGTACGCCGTTTCGTCTCTGGCGCCTGCGTCTGATCATTATCGGGTTCTCTACGCTTCCGTTTCCCTTTCTCCACAGAGCTTTTGGGCATCATCCTATCGCCGTGCACGCATCGGTCCATTAGATCAGTGAGGGTGAACCCACTCGAGGATCTGAGATGTAGATGACCATTGTCCAGCATCAAATGTTGTCACATTTTGGCCGCAGCATCAATGTCCTTTCCAGCTTTCCTAGACTGTAAGCCCACCTCCTATCGTGCCTGAGTGAAAAAGGGCCTGTTGTGAGGCGGATTTACAGTCTAAGAAAGCTCGAAAAGATATTGACGCTGCTGCCAAGATGTGACACCATTTGATGACGACAACGTTCATTTACGTGCCCAACAGCTCTGTGGCGAGAGGAAAATGGAAGCGCGGAGAACCCGACGATGACCAGACGCAGGAGCAGGAGGTGGAACGGTGTCCCAGTGAGGAGACAACACTTTCTTTGCGAGCCCAATTCAGACTGTGCACTTGTTGAGTTCATATCATCAACAAAAACTCATTGAAGCGAGTTCCTCAGTACCGGACAACATTGCTTGTATCTGGTCAAGTGCGGAGGATCTCATTTGGAGGCCTGTTTCACCTTTTCTGGCCAGAAAAGGCTTGCCAGAAAAGCGAAAGCTTCCCATTGGAAAGCTTCGAATTGCTACTGGAACAGGCGCTTTTCAGAATTATCAGGGAGACTTTATAGCTTGCCTTGTTGGATGGTAAGAATCCCGGGAAGCTCTTCCGTACTTACTGAGAGAACTAGTGACGCTACATGGACGATAATGGATGAAAATTATTATGGAATAAATGGGAGTCAACAATGAAGATTGCTTCGGTATTCGTTGATTTCCAGAAAGCCTTTGATTCCTTGGTATGGTCTTCATCATGGAAGATTTTGGCTGCTGCAGGGATGCCAAAGTTTTTCGTGGAATTGATAAGAAGATTATATGATGATGCTAAAGTTACTATTAGGATTAATAAGGAAGGAAAAGTGTCTGATATTTTTGATCAGAAAATAGGAGTGAGACAAGGATCATGTTTATCTCCGATTATCTTTATATTGGTTTTGGATCATTGCATTAGAGCTGCTGTAGAAGCGTGTGAAGAGAGAGGGTTCGAAGTAGAGTGGTTGGGATATGCTGATGACTTATATATAGCAGGGAATTCTGTAGAGGAGGTGGAATTCTTCTTACAAGAGTTACAAGCTGCTGCATATTATGTTGGGCTTATGATTAATGGAGATAAAACAGTAGTTATGGCCAAGGGGATGACTACGAAAAGTGTATTGTGCAAAGGTGGATTAACTGAAGAAAGGGTGGCAGTTAAGTGGGATGATGGAATTTATGAAGGATGGCTCAGACCTGTGGTAGATGATGATTTGGATAGTCGTTTTCATCCAACACATCAAGTAATATATGATGATGGGTCTGTTGTGGCATATATTGTGAAGAAGGCGGGTTGGATACAGGATGAAGACGGTGATAAATTGAGAATCACAAGATTAGGATTTAATAGATTGGTTGGTGGTAATGATAGATGGAAATGTTCTTCATGTGGTAGTACATTTCATA
>JAAPAO010000121.1:0-23093 GCA_013115145.1 Perkinsus chesapeaki
AGTAGTAGTAGTAGTAGTAGTAGTAGTAGTAGTAGTAGTAGTAGTAGTAGTAGTAGTAGTAGTAGTAGTAGCAGCTGCCTGAGATATAAATACGAAAAAGGCGTATTGACAGCCTCGAGGGGCCCTCTATCATCATTATATTCGACACGTTCACCATCGTCATGACGATGCTGTTACCCTCACAAGGCACCCAGTAGCTTACACAATTACATCAGGCAAGAACCGTTACGATTCGGATCGACCGTAAGATTATTACCAGGTACACCCCATTCGATGATGATCATCATCAGCAGCATCGACGGCAGAGGCAGCAGCATAGGTTCCCCGCCCAGCGACCTACGTGTTTAGTGTACTCCCTCAGTAGAATGGTTCCAGGCGTAAGAGGCTCGCTGGCACCACTACTCGATGGTGACTTCCGTGGGGTGCACTCCTCGGTTGGGGGGGCTGCAGTAGGAGGACTGGCCTCAATATCTAGTACCAAACCTTCGACCAGGGCAAGATAACACACCGACACACCCACCGTTCGAGCTTGTACGATCGGAAGGTTTATGGCTACTTCCGCCGTCATCGACAGGCAGAATATTTCGGGCCTCGTTTTGATCGATCGGAGGCCTCTCTTGCAAGACTCTCGATGCCAGCGGGCAGCTCGCCCTTTCCTTTTCTCGGAGTGCCGCCGCCCTCGATCCTCCCGTCGATCGCCTCCTCACTGGAGCCTTCACAGGCGCCACCCCACTAGGGACAGGCTCAACATCATCCCCTGGAGCGTAAGAGCGACGACGAGTCACCACCGGCATACTTGAACGGTTGACAATCTTTCTAATTGACTTCCAGCTCAACAATAGAGGATTCGAAACACATATTGTGAAACAGATCTCCAGCAGATCACCAGGGCTCATCAGACTCCTCAGTCTCCGAGGAGGCAGCATCGCTGGAGTCATCACTGCTATTGGCCTGCTCATCGTACTGTGCCATCTTGTCCCCCACAAATCCTGTCGGAAGGCCCATCGACCTCATCAACGCAAGTGTTGGGTCCTCCTCTTCGACCGCCTCAGCGACAACGACCTTCTTGCGCTTCGGTGAATCCTGCTCAGTCCTTTTGGACTTCGTCACTCCCTTCTCCGCAGGATTTCGTATACAAGTGAGGAGCGTCCGCATGCCCATCTGGTCCGAAATTTGGATGGAAAAGTCCGCCACGGTTTCAGCGTCGCTTCCATCAGCACCACAACCCTCCAAATAAGCACTGAGTATCCTAACCTCCGCAGTGCAATCATAGCATCGGCAAAGCCCTGCGTCGAGTAACGGTTGATCCGGGCCCTTCAAATGCGGGGGCCGGTCGTAGACGGCCGTTCGAAGGACCTGAGGAGCACACAGTGCCAATCTAAGGAAGTAGTAGTAGTACCGTATTGAAGTAGGCCATAGCCTCACCGAACTCTTGATTATCGTATCTGAGCAACCCCCGCTGATGAAGCTACTTTAACAAACACGTTTTCCACGATATCATTTTACACCCTCTCGGTAAGGTCCGACTCACCAATCTGACCGCTACTCCACACTAAATTTACCATGCAAAAGTTAGTAGTTTGCAGTATGGTAATCGATTACCATTAGTTATTAGCCTTATAATTAGGGAACAACAGCAGCCCATAATAGACCCATCTATCACCGATACTAATAACAACAAGCGTCGTCGATACGACGGCATACACCACTGCGGCGAGGGCCTATTATTGCCTATCTCCCCAGTGGCATGCCGACCAAGCACCCTTATTATTACTCTATTATAGGGGCATCTGGTGTCTCTATAGTGAGGCGGGCTTCGGTAGTAGTCTGAGCCCCCCATATTGGATAATTTACACTACCCGAAGCATATCTTACTTTACCTTCAGTATATGGTAACCTATACGATAGGTCAGTCAGGACTCACTCAGGAGGAGGACCACTCAGACTTACCTGAATTTCATCAAGGCTTTCTGAGGCCTCATTGCCTTCCACCAGTCGAGCTGTGATGACATGTCGGCCATCACCACTAATTGACTCATATCATCATTAAGAGATGACCACCCTACTTTTTTCATTTTGTTGGAAAGTCTGCCCCTGCCAATTGCCGCTCCTAATATCACTCATCAGCAACACTGGTGTAGTACTGTCCTTGTATCGATGACTATTAGCTGACATAGGTAGTTATAATAATAAGCCGCTGCTCCTCCAAGCCGTGGCACTCAGTCCGATGAAACCGGTGTAATCTACTACATAGCTTGCGACTTCCAAAGCTCCAATTGTAGATCCAAGATTTTTCACAAGTACACAACTGGGAGGATTTTGTTGCAACTCTTTCGGAGGGACTCTACTATTTCGAACAAGTCTGCGTGTGCCCCTCTCCTTTGGGACTTAGTCCTAATACCGAGTATTCCGAATAGCCTAAGATGCCAATGACTTCACGCTGGACAATAACACAGGGTAACAAGGGTAAAAGACACCCTTTCAACCTCTCCTCACAACTCGCTTCTTCCCGATAATAGTGCAATCACTCGTACGTCCTCCTTTAGTATTAAAACAGTATTCAATTCACGTAATTGAGCGAAGCCCTGCTCCACGGCCGCCCTAAACCAAAGTGCTGTGTGCTGACCTCGGTCCAAATTGAACTTCTCCTGGAAAAGCCTGAGTGTGCCAGGATCCTCCTCTGCCATCTTCCGTAGTGTCTCCACGAAAGGAGTGGTATCGTACAGCTCGAACGAGAGAGGACTCATATCGTTATGATGCCGATATGCCTGATAGGGATATAGGGACACCGCACCACACAAATACGATCGTCGCTCCTTTAAATGTACTAATCGCGGAAGTTCAATAGTTAATAAGTTTGGAAAGTCGAGAGTTAGTGACAAAGGTGAGGTGGAAGGAGGACCTTGTAGAGAAAATGACGACCAGGAAAATGTCAATAAAGTTGGAAAAGGTTCAGTGTTGATATATACGACGATAACTCCTTTCTGCCAATGTGATGATGATGTACAGAGCAAACTGATATGACCGTTGGTACTAGGAATTGAGTCATCTTGGAGGATGTGAGTTGAATGAAACAAATGTCGGTGCTTGAGGAGAGCGCACAAAAACACTGTAAATGAGGGGGTGGCGAACGGGAAAGGCTTTAAGAGGCTTTCCAGAGGCCATACACACGAGGAACGCTCATTGAGTATCCTCATGCTGGCTTGTTCGATTGCTCGAGTACCTCTACCTACATTGATGAGCCTAATAAGCAAAGGTATATGGTCTCCTGGTCCAGCACCAACATACACCACTACAGCTGCTGCTTTGTTGGACGCATAGGTCATCAAGAACTCTAGCTCCGCTAGAAGCAATTTACCTGATAAGGATACATCACCCATCGCCCCCATCTATAGGAGACATTATCAACATAGCAACGACAGACATATCGCACTTTTGAGCGGGGAGCATTGGGGTTCTAGAGATGACACAAATCATTTCTGAGTTCAACCAGTTCGATCGTTTTCCATTCCATAACACTTGCAGTAATAACTGCTACCTCACTTCCATAATTTCCTGCCCCGCTTTCACACCACAACGACAACGCCCGAAAGTCCAGACAAAAACGCTCTTACGTTGTCCCCAATGAAGTGTTGACTTCTCCTCATGCTCTCTACGGTGATACACTCTTCGCTTTGATAAATCTATTCCCCTTCTGAACTCGGTATGAAGTTGCTTCCCACCGGCTGGGCTATCCAGATACCGGCAAAGCGGGTCCTTCAGCCGCTGCAGGCAATGGGGGTTACCTGAGAGTTATCTCAATAGGTTTAATGCTACTCTGCCACTATCAACCAGTTTTCCGCAGACCACAAGAGCTTTCAATACATGACTCTCAGTAGGAGATCGTAACTGAATTTCGTAACAGTCGAGAGACGTTTGTCAACCTAGACTGGTATCGGCATTCCCCCAATAACAGCAAGTACAAGTTGCTCATTACTCTCCCACTGTACTAGACTTTTATGCTACTTCCACACTCTTAACCATATTGTAGACACTAGAGGTAAAGTAAACCTTCTGAGACGGTCTGGACTAGACTGATGTGCAAGTGAAGTTACTTCTATCCTGCACTTTCCCCTCTACTCACCTTGCACACAGTCCCTAGTGTGCTGAGCTGCCTCAACAAAGTCTTCCTCCCAACTGCTTCGAGATGCAGACTTGAACATAAGATTGGTAGAGGATGATGAAGATGAGGAGGAGGACTGCTGGGTATCTAGCTCAAAAGATACTTTTCGAGGTCGCTTTCAGCCTCCCCTACCTCCTCCGCTCGCCATCGGCCGTTTCGTAGCGCCCTCTGACGACCTTCTGCCCATGATTACCCTACAAGGGAGGATCCTTCCTTCACAATAGCATAACTAACTCAACACACGCATCCAATAATAGTGCAAATGCTATACTGTTAACGGTTATGCTCTCACTGTACTATAGGCTACTACCAAAAATCATTACTGTTTCAGAGCCCGACCTTCGCTCCGCTCAAAAGGCTCCACAATGAAGGGATGAGCCAGAGCCTCTTCAGGAGTGATCCTGTGCTTCGGGTTGAGATTGGTCATTTGATCCACCAAATCGATAAACTGCTTAGTTTTGTTTTCGAACCATCGCTTGTTGGGATCCGAATCCGACAGCTTCCGTGTGCTGTGCAGTATTCTGGCCTTCAGAGAGTCCGACCCCGGCGTGAACGTAGTGATGACCTTTACACCGCCGCCCTTCTGCTGCCACAGGAAATCACATTGCTCGTTGAAATGATGCCGCATTTCCACGAACTTCGACGCCCTAATTTGTTTATGTGGGAACTTGCCCTTGGCATCCTGGATCTGCTTGAGCATATCATTGTTGTTTCGACCTTGGAAGAGTATCTTTCCAGTCCAGAGCTCGAACAGTGTGCACCCAATTGCCCACATATCAATTGCATAATCGTACTTGTGGTAGCCCAGCATAATTTCTGGCGCGCGGTAAAACCTGGAGACGAGGTACTCCACCACTTCTTGGGCCTCGTGGATCTCACAAGCGCTGCCCAGATCGCATATCTTAAGATGACCGTGGTTTTTTGAAATTAAAATATTATCAGGTTTTATATCGGCGTGAATAATCTTGCAGCTCTTCATGTGTTTCAAAGCCAACAACAGCTGCCTTGAATAGGACCACACCGCCTTCGGATTCAGACCACGCTCGCCGGGACGCGCATACTTCTTCATAGCCTCTCTCAGGTTGCTCCAGAGGGACTCGAAGACCAGGCAAAGATGACCTTGATAGGTGAAGGTACGGAGCAACCGGACGATATGGCTGCGGTCACGGCCGGACTTGTCCTTGGTCATCATTTCATCGGCGGAATCGTTCAACTTGGTGAGAATGCGGACCTCCTTCTCCGCAGCCTTCCTCATCATATCATTACGACGAATAACTTTGATAGCAACATCTTGCAACCTGATTAAAAAATCGTATTCCTTAGCGGAGCGAAGCACCTACGTTTGAGTATCTTTGCACTTCACCACATTAGAAAAGACCCCCTTGCCCACATCAGAGTCGCTCGACGTCAGCACAACATAACGACCGTCCATTGTCTCCAGATGCCCCGGAACAAAGTACCTAAACAAACAAGGATCGACGCTGCACTGAGCATACCAACGAGAACCACACCTACCCTTCCTTGTCATCATTTTGACCATCTTCCTCCTGCACACCCAGATCCCTTTGCTTAACTCTTTCATCGTAGATCTCCTTGGCACGTTTCAGCATGATATTGATCTCAGCATCGGTCACTTGAGCCTTCTCATCAGACACCAATGCATTGGCAGTCTCAGCCGCCTTCCGCCTCATAGTCTCATCAGCAGCCTCCTTAAGTCTCCTTATCTCCGCCAGTGCCTTCGCCTGCGTGGCCGCCATCTTGGCCTTCAGTGCCTCCAGTCCCGATGGCAGCGCCGCATTGGCCGTCGATGGCTTCTCTTCTCGCTGGGGAGTCTCGTCTGACGATGAAGGGGATTCATGTTCAGGTGGATGGGCCGCCGCCGAGGGCGAGCTGAGATCGCTGACGGACATCATGCCCTTGTCGCTCTCATCATCATCCGGGCTGGGCGCCGCGCACAGCATTATGCTCTCTTTTCCACTCGCCACGCTCACGCTTCCACCTAAGATACCAACTAAAATACAATAACCCTACATTAGCCTACCGATTGACGGTTTCACGCTGGCGTCCCTTTCCCTCTTCCTGGCCATTTCCTGCTCTGTCAGCTTCCTCTGTAATTTCCGACGTTCCTCGCGACGCTTTTGTATGGCGGCGTCCGAGTTGGCGTCCATCGCCTCCATAGATGACTCCAAGGCGTCCACGAGCTTATCATCCATCTCAATATCCTCATCAGAGTGATGATGGCTTCTGGATCTCCTCGTACTTCTACTTCGGCTCCTATGACGCCTATGCGAGCGCATCGAACTTTCATGGTCTCCACGTCGGCGAGTGTCGTCATAGTCTCGTGAGCCACGACGATGATAATCATTGCCACGAGAAGATGATCTAATATGGTCTCCATGGTGATGTCGGTGGTCATGATGACTTGAGGCTAGTCTGGAGTCGTCGGGGGGAGAGGGGCGACGGGAGGAGGAGGAGGACTCAGGACCCTTACGATCATAACTGCTGCCTCGGTAACTGCCGCTTGGTCTTGATCGATGATTGCTGCTGTCGTAGTTGTTGTAGGAATCACTGCGTTGTGCTCTGCTGCTAGACATAACGTAGCGAAGAATGAAGGCCAGCACGGACACTGAAAGCTCAAAGTGAGAACAAATGCACAGCAATACACGAGCTTGATCTATTTTGTATCAAAAGCGAATCAACCTAAGATACGCGGCTAACCCGAGCCATTTTCAACACTACCAATGAACTCAAATCCGGATAGGAAGTGGCATCCGGTTCTTCACTCAGGCACCCTTCGGCGCATCATGCTGCTCTCGTGGTTCAAGATGATGATCAATAATAACCTATCATTAGTACAACGACAATAACAGTATAGCCGATAAGGCCAGCTTTAAGCCAGGATGCACCTTTTAGGATGTCTTCTCCGCCGCTGGTATTAGCAGGGGCAATCTCCGAGGCTGCTCTTATCTAAGGGAAGGTATCCCAGGTGTCAATCCTCCACTGAAAGATTCAAAATAGGTTAGTTGAGCAACCTTAGAGGAGCCCACAAGGGAGATATGAGACCCGAAGGATGGAACTATTGGACCACTTCCCGCCCTACAGCGGTCGTACAGTACAAGATTACCAGAAAATCTTCAGAGTGCGATTAAGATACAAGATACGGAATAGATCAGTAGGGAGACCACTTCTCGACCATTGCTTACGATTAAGGTTCCTTTCCAATCCCTCAAGGGAACATTACCCTCAAATTTCATTTTTACATAGCAATAACATGCAGCACGTGAAACCACCGATACATTAAGGAAACGCAAGATCTTACAAGATTGCAAGATTTAATGAGCGCGCCCTCCCAGTGGCTTCGTTGAGCTCCACGATGCTGTTTTACTTTTCATTGGCGATACCCTTCTTTGGGTTCTTCGCCTTTGTCCTCTATGCTGGGCTCCTCCTTACCTTCTATGCTCTCACCTACTCTCATCCTCTCCCAGCTAGCTGTGCCGATTGCCTAGAGTGCGGCAACTACATCCTTCAAGCCGGTGTCTTGAAGTGGCTCTGGAACCTATTCCTTCTGTTGGTTGCTCTATGGGCCACCTATTACATCCGTACGGGCCATTCCACCCCGAGGCTCCAGTTCTCCGATAACATCGCATGGATAGTTCGCAGGTGCCACACCCTCCGCCGAGGCTTCTGGCCAAGTTTCGCTGCCTTCGATGGCCACAGTCAATCAGCCATGTTCGCGGTCTGGCCAGGCATGAGTTTGGCCTTAAAGAAGGTCTCTGTAGAGTTCGCCCGAGAAGATATCATTATGGAGGACGGCGGCACCATTGCGCTGGACTGGGCTGTCGAGACCGAGGCCGTCCCGGAGGACGCTCCGATCCTCGTCATGCTGCCCGGAGTGGTCGGCGAATCCCACAATCCTTACATGAAGTCTCTCATCCACTATTGCCGTTCTAGACGCCAGTGGAGATTTGTTTGCAAGAATTGGCGGGGTTTCGGTGGCTCCGAGCTGACCGACGAGCGTCAGGTTCCCGAGGCATGGGACGCCCGCAGCGTTAAAGACCTGTACGAGTGCATTCAACACATCCATCGAAGGTATCCCGAAGCCAAAGTCCTTGGCTGCGGCTTCTCCTTGGGAGCCAGTATGATGTCATCGCTGGTCGGCCACTACAAGGACCAATTGAACGGTCTCGTGGCCGGAGTGGTGTGCCTGTCGGGACCGTGCTCTTATGAGACGGCAATGAACAGGATGTATCATCTGAAACCCTTACCGTACGATTGGATCAACATGGGTGTGCTGTGGAAGAATCTTCGCAAGTACGTGGAGAGCCCAGAGTCCCGGTGGAGGGAGACACTCGGCGATAAGCAGCTGATGCTCGTCGATGAGGTGATGTGCCAACGGCAAAGTCCCAAGGAGTTCTACAACATGCTCATGCCGGCCAACGCATGGGTGTGGCATAATTTGGTCACTATTAAATTTCTGGGGTACAAAACGGTCGAAGAGTACGCAAGGGAGATGAGCCTCTACGGTCTGAAGGCGCTCTCTATGATCGAAACTCCGACGCTGTTATTGTACGCCGATGATGATCCTGTAGTGCCACCGTACTCTACATGGGAATATGAGGCTGAAGCTAAGGACAGCCCTGGGTGCGTGGTGGCTAGATGCCCTAGAGGAGGCCATTGCGGGTTCTTCAGCGGTAGTAGTAGGGGGGTCAATGGGGCTTTGGTGTGCATCCGAGGCCTGTTGGCCAAGGTGAATGTCTGAACTTGTCAATGGTATTTAGTGTTTCGTAATAATAACTCAACATTGTGGATATATTTAATCTTTACGTAGTCGCTGGTAGTCGAGATTTGATCACTCATCGAAGGGGTCAACTTCAAAGGGTTTCCAAAAATTGGTCTTCTTTCCAGAATGGTTAATCCACTCCACTGGCAGTGTCTTGCTTACTTATCGACTAGTAAGAGAACAGATATCTAAAATGATGATACGACACACTTACGCAGCTGGCCCATGCTGTGTGGTCTCTACTAGTTTCCTTCTTCTCCCACTTCTACGTGGATCCCAGGGCATACTGGACTTTGGTCTCGGTGTTGCGTATGTTGGTCTATAATATCGATAAGGCTACTATCCTCATTATAACCCAGCAGCCCGCCGTCCATATCTCCCTTCGTTCAGGTCCCTTGTGTCGTAGTTGGAAGAACCGTGTTACGTTTGAGTTCCTTGCCAATGCATTAGATGGCCCAGGAGCAGCCGCCAAGGCCTCCAAGGACAAGTCCCCATCCTCCGACTCCACGGCCGCCGCCCCCGAGAGTCCAGAGTGAAATCTGGTTATATTGCAATATTTGTATAGTCGGAGGGACGGGCGGTGGCGGCGGCGGCGCTCCTCCCTCCTCTGACAGTTGCCTCGATTTGTAACCGTTACTAGTGTTATTGGTTCATTGCGTACTGTATTGTGTTGGGTGAAATATAGTGCTTGATATTTCTTATCGTCGTGGGGGATAGCTTGAAGATATTAACGCTCGTCCTTCGAGAAGCTGTCTGAAAAAGACGCTTTTTGTATCATCATCATCGTCATCATATATACATATCTTATATTCAATTAACTATTATTGGTTGGTGATCTCTACCCTGCTCGCCAGAAAGGCATGATGCCTGCCAGTCGTTCAACACATATGTTAATCACCTCATCGTCATTGTCCTTGTAGTGTTAGAGCCTTTTCTCTTTTCATGTCCAGCAGTAGACCAGGTCAGCAGCAACAACAACACTACACCGACATTAACGTCACAATGCGAAGAGGTTCATCGAGCTATCGAGCTGCTGCCAGATCGACAAAAGCCTTACAGCCTCCCGACGACAGTCAGCAGTTGATCGACCCTATCACCGTTGAAAAACGCGGCACTGCCAGCACTATCGAGGATACGCCTAGTGCCAGGCTCGACCCTGTGCCGGGTGATACAGGAGGACCGGCCTCGACGGCAGCAGCAGCAAGCACCATCCCGCAGAAGCCTCCGGTGAAGGCCGAGAAGCTCCTGAACGTCCTGCTGCAGCAACTGAGTTGCGCGGAGCATGTGGCCTTCAACCTGCTCGATGGTGTCCGATGTGATGCCAATCATGTATCCTTCTTCTGCCGGGAATACTTCAACACCGCTGCGATCGACTCTGGCATGACCATGTCGAAGTACTCTACTGTGGCTGCCGTGGAGCCGAAGCTGAAAAAACAAATTAAAACAGCGATGGTTATCGAGATGTCCGCAGTCGCCCTGTGTAGTGTCATTTGCGGTCTGTCCTCCCAGTCGTCCGAGTGGGCTCAGGTGGTGCCCTTGGTGGTGAAGGCGAGGCTCAGGGCCCTCCTCCAGCACGTCCATGAGAACGTACTGCTTCTCATCGACTATGTCTGCCAGAAGGCTGTAGAGTTCCCCGGTGACTTCGAATCCAACCCCTACAGCATCGCCAACTTCGATCTCAATATTCTCTATCTAGCCAAGCGCTACCGCGCCATGGGCAAGGTCGGCCATGTGAACGCGTTGACCCAGAACAACGAGGAGGCGGAAGGTCTCATCGGGCAACTTTGCAAGTCCCTCTCGGCTACCACTACCAGTAGGATCCGCGGGAGCACTCTCGGCGATCAGATCAGTGGCCTGGTCACTGAGGTCCTCGGCAATGCTCACAAGACGTCTCTTGGTGTCATTCGTGGGAGGTATCTGCAAGGCCTCAGATTTAGACCGGTTGAAGGGCAGGTCTACGAAAGATACGAAAAGGTTGCGAGTGACCAGAGTGCTGCCTCGCCACTACCGCCCCCGCCAATCACAGTGTGCTTCGAGCCTCTACCGCCAATGCTGCCCCATTTGATAAGGATGAAACCGCTCCTGCCAGCTCACCACAGCGGAGCTTCGGGCTACACAGCTGTCATTGACTTGGACGAGACCTTGGTACACTACTCAGAGGTTGAGGGTGTCGGCGGGAGGTTCGAGATGCGCCCTGGATGCGTGGAGTTCCTGGCGAGGCTAGCTTTTATCGGATGCGAGGTTGTCATCTTCACTGCGGCCACACAGGACTATGCCGACTGGGTGGTGGATCAACTGGAGTCCCTCAGAGGAGTCCGAATTCACCACCGACTGTATCGCCAGCACGCTCTTCCTTGGGGGCCTATCTTCGTCAAAGATCTCACCAGGCTTGGAAGGCGGCTCGACCGCACCATCATTGTTGATAATGTAAAGGAGAATTTCATGCTCCAACCAGACAACGGCATTTTCATTTTCCCGTGGTACAGCGAGCGAGATGACACAGCTTTATTTGACCTCTTGCCGGTCTTCGAGGAGCTGGTTGCCACCAGAGTGTCGGTGCCAGTAATCCTGAACAAATACAAGGATGAAATCCCCTCCTGGGCTGGCTTTGATGGCATCGATGTTGAAGAGTGCGGCGTGGCCAATCAGTTGGCCCTGGCAGCAGCGACCATTCCCGAAGACGGTGGTGTCCTGGCCGCTGGCAACAAGATCACCGGTGCGTTCCAGGCTCCCCCGCCTCCACCAGCGGCCCACCATGACCACCCTAAGGCGGCGGTGCCTGAGTCTCAGAGGTTCCCTGGTACTCCTATGCGGGTATACGAGAAGTCTGCTGCCAACAACGGTGGTACAGGGGCTCGAGTGCAGGCGGTGGGCATGGAGAGTGCTGCCACTAGCCATCGTGTTGTCGTGATGAACATTGGTGAGCAGTCGGCAAAGTTGGATTATAATACAGTAGAGAGTACACCGGTGGCGAGGCCGTATAGTGGGAGGATAATATATAGTGGAGCAGGTGAGCCTGCAGACATGATGCATTGTGTGATGCTGTCTTGTTCTGACTCTCTTTCAGCTCAAATGACACCGTCAGTGATGAGCACTGGTCACGCCCCGCACAGTGCTGCAGTTTATGGTAGCACCTCGGTCCCCCAGACACCGATGGTTGCTCACCGTCAAGTGTTCCAAGTTGGTCTACCCCCTCTTCAACAGAGTCTATTCTCGCCCTATTACCAGCCTTATCAATACCAGCAACCGTCGCAGCTCTCCACAGCCGGCGTCACGGCGTCACAGCCCTTCACAGTGAGGGTCCAGGCTGCTACCAGAGCGATCGGGGCGATGCCGGCCAGTCCAGTGATGGGCACTCGAATGATAATGAGCGCAACTAACAGGGCGGCGAACGCAGCAGCGCCGCCACCACCACAGCACCACTTTGCCCATTATGCTCCGAGCCCTCGCCAGGTTAGTGTGCTGCTATGCCGACTGTTTATTTATCTTTGTTGTTAGGTTGCATCGTGGCCTTCGCCATCTCAAGTTATACCTCCATCGCCTTTGGTGAGCAGTAGGATTATAACCACCCACCAGCCCAACGTGATGACCTCACCATCATTCTGGCACCAATCGGAGCAGCAAACCGCAGCGGTGATTCGTCTCTAATAGATCCCTCGCTGAAGTTGTTTATTAGTATCGCAGCTGAAGTACGAACTTGCCGTCTCTGCACTCCACGTTTAATGTCCGTGTCAGGTCATCACTGTAGTCGCCGTATCGATACAAGGCCTATTAGTCTTAACAAATGGGTGACTAGCAGCAGCCCTCGATGACGCCGCTGCTACTGCCTCCTTGCCGTATTCCCCATCACCACTGTTATGATGTGGGGTACTATCAGTACAGTATCGTCACCGTCATCCTGCATCATTATTATTAAGTGCATGTCTATCTGGTGCGTGCTGATCGTTAGACGACGACGTCCCCTAGTAATCTCCTTCTTCTGAGGAAGGAGCGGTATGTTAATCGTACACAAGTACAGCAAAGCATGAAACATGTTTAAGCATATTCCCTCTGACTTGTGTTCGAGTCAATTCCCGTCAATCCTACCGCCCGCAGTACCTGCTTGCCTCACCATGCATCGCGGAGCCTTCCACGACCGTTTCGGTGACACCAGCTGCATCGTCCTTGTGGTCATCCACTGCAGGAGCACCGAGCAAGCTGCTGAGCAGGCAAAGATAGCCCTGGCCTCCGGTGTGCACGGTATCCTGCTCATCAACCAAATTGAAGGCCCTGAAGGGTCCGTGTCGACCCTGCCACTTGAGTCTGATTTTATCCCAATCATACTGGCCGTTCGCAAGGCCGTTGGTGACAAGCCCTTCCTTGGTATCAACTGCCTCGCCGTTACCGCTGATAAAGCCCTTCCCATCCTGGCTGAGCTACTGCCCGACTGCAAGATCGATGCCTACTGGGCTGATGACGCCAGAATCGACGAGAGACAGCCTTCCCATGCCCAACGTGAAGCTTATAATATCTCTGAAGTCTGGTCACGGTTCCCACAGTTCGGTCTCTACTTCGGTGGTGTTGCCTTTAAAAAGCAGCGTGAAGTGGCCGCGGATGACTGGGCTCGAGCAGCCTGGTTGGCGGCCCCCTTCATGGACGTCATCACTACCTCTGGCGTGGCTACTGGTGTTGCTGCAGAGGTGGAAAAACTTATAAGGTTTCGTCGATCGGCCGGAAACAGCGCCATTGCTGTCGGGTCCGGTGTCACTCCAGACAACGTCGACAGTTATCTGCCATTTGTGGACTGTCTCATTGTGGCTACAGGAGTGTCAAAGTCATTCCACCAGCTCGACGTGGAGAAGCTTAATAGTCTCATGGTGAAGTGCCGACGCTATCCTTGGTATGCTAGTCTAATGCAACCCCGTACGCGACGGCCACCCTCCGAGTTCGCCTGGCTGGACCCCTCGGCAATATACGGCGACAAGCACGGTTGGTCGGCCCTGCTGGGTGATCTGCGCAGCAGGATACAAAATGAGGTCGGTGAGCACCGCGTGGCTGCCATCGCGGGAATTGATGCAACTGGCTTCGTCACTGGCGGGGCCCTCAGTGCCCTCCTGGGCGTCCCCTTCATAATAATGCGGAAGGCGGACAAGCTTTGTGTTGAAACTGTTGGCATTGATTACACTGACTACTCCGGCAAGCAGAAGACCTTGGAAATCCGTACGCCTTTGATGGTCGCTACTGATGACGACAGGGACGGTGTCGTTGTGGTGGACCAGTGGATAGAGACAGGTCACACAATGCGCGCTGCTGTCGAACTACTCAAGACCGTCGGTCTTCGGGTTATATCTACCGTCACTGTGGCGGCCGAATCACAGGGTCGGCCGCTGGTGGAAGTAGCTCTGCTCGAGGGCAAGGTCATCACAGCGCTGAATGGTCCTGTTATCCAGAAGGAGATCGATGCTCACTTCGTGGAAAGTTTCAAAGGCCATGCCGGCTTTAAAGATCGATAACGGCGGTGTTTGCTTGACGTTCGAGGAGCGGCATCAAATCTTAGTAGCGTGATTCTTACTTGTTACCTTCTGAACTTTACATAATTTTTTTCTTTGCTGACGCTGTCTAGTATGAGTGCAAAAATAAAACCTGTTGGCAGTCAACATGCCGTCAACAGCGACTGCTGCTGCGAAAGAGAAAGTTGTCGAAGGGGAACTGCCACCTTCGGGAGCTCTGTCGGCCAGGTACTGGTCAAAGTACAGGCATTCTAGAAACTCTCGGAAGCCTTGCAAGATCAACGTAATTCCGCCACTGCACAATCGGGCTCGGTTTTGGCACCTTTCGACAGATCAAGACTGACGATCCCCCGGCTGACCATAAAGGTCTGAAGGCTTTTGCGTACCGGGAAAATGAAGCAAGGTAGCCCTTGTAGGTCGCGTGTGCCGTGAAGCTTGTTGTGACATAGGAACCTTGGCAAGCCCGAGTACACCGTAGTAGAGGGTGTTACGTCGGTACAAGTATTCTCAAAGATACCCAACTTCACGGACTTCACCGCGGAGCTGGTGCAAATCCAACCGGTGCGTCATCATTGACTGCATCAGACTCCAGGTCCTCTGCTCATTTACTCTTAGGGATTCTCGGTGCCGACAGAGCGGTACGCTTTGGGCGACATTTTCGTGATTGTCCTCGACTGTGCGGATGGAGAGCTCGAGTGTCTGATGGGGAAGGACACCAAGTCGGTGGATGGGGAGCTGGATGATGGAGCTACCGTTCTCTGGCAGAATCCCCTGCAGTCGGCATGCAATGTTGGTCATTCCGCAAGGCATCCGATATAGCTTCTATAATGGATCAAGAGAAGTAGATGCCATGCTGAAAGTGAGGCGGTATTGAGGGCGCACTAATATCGCTCTGTGCTCCTGCTGGATCGAAGTGGCCAGAATACCGACTGGGGAAGTTGCAGTCTGATAGAACTCTGACTGCCTTTGGATTCTCCGTCGCTGAGAGATGTCAAGGTTTGGTTTGAGGACTAGCACGCGCATTATCACTCTTAAGAGTTTCTGTGCGAGGCCGTAGGTGTGGTGAAAATATTCGCCTTGCTGAAAAGGTTACTCAAAAACACCTTTTCCCTGTGACAGCCTGCAGTCGGTAACGTATTGTTCATACTCGACTCTTGTTGATCAGATACTAAAGGCAACCCCTTGTCAAGCATGATAGCTCAACTTAATATCTGTACTCTGTATCCTACTACTACTGCTGGCTCTCCTCATAATAATATTATAATTGCATGGACCGTCTCAAGCCGACAGAGTTTAGTTATATATCGAACTCCAAGCCAACTCGGAACCTACCAAGTGTGTCGCAGCCCTAGCTGTTCACCAAAATGGTGCGGTCTTCTTCGGACCCAATAGAGCAGCAAGCCAATCGCGAAGGCGCTGTAACGACTGAGAGTCCGCCGTTCGACTATATCGTACCGGCATTGATGGTGTCTGTGGTCGTGCTTGGAGCGTTCAATAATCTCCTAGGTCGAATGAGAGCTGTAAGCGTCGACATCCGGCCACTGTATCAACCTTTCAACCTTACGCAGGTGCCGTTGGGCCAGTATGATTTCTTCACAGCTGTGCTCAATGCAATTATCTACGTCATAGTCTGGAGCAGTGTAAGTCTTCCAGCCGCCCATCTCATATGCAGGTCGGCATTGCCGTTATCTATTCGGCTCCGCGAGTTCATAGGTTTACGATCCACTTGCAACTAATGTCTACAGCACGTTTAGCGGAGCCTAGTGGGGATGGCTTCTCCTTGGGCAGGTCTTCCTCTCCCGCCGATATGCTCTAAAAGTTGTCCCTAAGGAGCAAGCAGCCTTCGTATGGTCGGCCAGAGGGAAGTGGCTCATCCTCATGTTTGGTGGCCTTGGCGACGGTGACCTTCCAGTTCCTCTATGATAATATCATGTTCGTATTTCAGCCATCGGCGGCCTTCTCGGCTTCATAGGCCAGCCCTACGTCAGTGGTGTGATGTACTCTTTAATGAACCAAGCTATCGTAACCGCCTCACTCCGCAGTGCTGCTGCTGCGTAGCATCTCCTCTCAGGTCCCATTCACCGTTATCTTCTCCCTGGTTATTCTTGGCACCCGATACATCAGCCTCGAACTTATAGGCGTTGTTGTTGTAGCCACGTATGCTTGTCTGACACAGGCCGAGTTTTCCTGTTGAGGTTCTTTTGGCGGTCTGCATATCGATGCATAACTTTTCGGCGTCTCATTCGGATCCTTTCATGGCAGCTCTGATCGCCCTCAGCACCTCGGGAAATGCCCTATCCTTTGTAACTTCCTTGTCAAAGTCTTTCCCACGCTATAAGCCAGGTTCTCAAGGAGAAGGTCTTTCGGGACTTCATCGCCAAACAGACCACAGCGATCGAGGAGCCGCTACTTGTAGAGCAAAGGTAAGCAACATATGCTATGTTGAGTTTATCTTACTTATCTCTCATCAGGCCAGGAGCTATTCCCCGTAAGCTTGACATCTTCGTTGTCAACTGCTGTGTATCAGTCTTCCAAGTTGTCTGGCTGTTGCCTGTAAGGAGTGTTTGTATCCCGCCATACCGCACTTTCGAATTTCAGTTGCTCGCGATCGGTCCCGCCATCGGCAAGACCCACGGCTTGGGTCTGTTCGAGTATCTACAGGAGGCAGGTAGCTGCTTTATCGAGGGATGCCCAAATGCCTGGCAATTGTGAGAACTACTTGGCGATTCTTACTGACCATCAATTCGTCAGATACACGGCGTACATCTCGCTAAATCTCCTCTACAACGTGGCTCTCCTGTTTCTTGTCCAGAGGGGCTCTGCGCTGCTGGCCTTTGTTAGTCTCAAAGCAGTCACCCCTGCCTCGGCCGTTTTGTTCTCTATCAAGTACGTACACAACCCCGATTTAAGTGGGATTTCCACGAAGAGAACTCAGTCCGGTTTTTATGACTTCCGCTTTCAGTTGGCCTATACTCGGTCCATCAACTGTGAGCTGGTTGGACTGGGCAGAAGTCGGCCTCGTAACCATCGGCATAGTAGCATTTCGAGCCGGCAACATCAGAAAGGAGCAGTACATTAAATCTGGCCAGAGGAAGATCTGTCTTGCTTAAGTTGTTCAACTCCGATTCTCATCATACTTATTCAATTCTGTCAGAAACCATCATCGATTTTTTCAAGTACTCACAATTAGTTCCTGTTGCGTGCATATAAATGAGACCATCATCTCCCTGCACCACAGTCTACTCTCGGAGGTCACAACCACACAGTGGTTGATGTCAATCAATAAGCATGACATCTGTTTTCGAATCGTGGATGAGAGCTCGGCGATTCCAGCTCTTTAATTAAAAGAGTGAACCAGCACCCGGGTGAATATTCACCAAGTTCGGGTATCTCTTCGGTGACATGATACTCCGCTCGATGGATGATCATAAGAGCGCGATGTTAGACTAACTAGCAATAACGCAACACATGCAAAGTATAAGGCCAAGAGGAAAAGTGGCCACCAGCAAAAGCATACCGTACTGTTTCATGAAAAGTTTTCCTATAAAGGTTATACTCTGATTACAAATAAATGCAACAGCACTTTGTGTGAGCAAAGGTGTGGTTCCGTCGAGTATCGGATGGGCACCGCTCCGCGCATCAAGTGCTATCAATACTACTCGAGCACCGTAGTTCTCCTTGATAATATTTTCTTCACGGCCTCTTCAGCATTGATGCGTCCGAAAGGGAAATGTTTCTGTCCACTCTTGTCGGTAATTCCCATCGTGGCGGTTCCCTTGAGTATGTTCTTGGCATCACCAGGAGTTAGACCAGGATTAAGACTGTAGAGCATCGCAGCCACACCAGCAGTTATGGCGGCAGCTGAGGAAGTGCAGGCCACATGATCAAATTCTCCTCCATTCAACGTAGTTACAATATTCTCCCCGGATGCGGCAACGTCCACGTAGTCTGCATAGTTAGACTCGTAATCGAGCTGCATGTTTGACGTGCCTGTCGCAGCGACGCAGAGCAGGCCGTGAATATTGTCACTGAGGGCACATGGGTAACGCTTGTCGACGCTGATGTCCTTGCCCTGATTCCCAGAGCTGGCGATAACCAGCAAACCGGCTGCGTCCGCCTCCTTGAGTCTATCAATGAGATGCACAGGACATGAGTCGGCTGAACCTGCCATCAATATGATCTTTATGTTATCCTTCTCGTGATTTTTAACAACATAGTCAACAGCATCGATCAATGCCATGAAGGTGGGCGATTTACCCCTGGAGATGGGCATGATATTGACAAGATCCATCACACCTGCTAGGCCAAATCTATTATTGATAGTAGCGCCCAAGATGCCAGCCATTTGCGTCCCGTGCCCGGTTTGGTCATGAGTGTCAGTGCTACGGTCGACTACATTATAGCCTTTCACAACATTAGAGACCAGGTCAGGGTGCTTGGAGTCGACTCCACTGTCGATGAGAGCCACAGTAACTCTTTCCCGCTTATTTTCAGTGGACCATAGAAGACTCCATGCATTTGGTACTCTGATAGCCTGTAAGTATCCTAGCTGGTACTTATACAGTGGGTCATTAACGATGGGGTTGCCAGCGAAGACGATGGGTTCTGATGTATTCTTGAGGCCCCCTACCAATAATAGTAAGCTGCCGAGTGAGAGGGAGTGATGTAACATGTTCCACTGAGACATGCTCCTAGTGCGAACTAGGATCGTGAGCCCCCGGTGCTCTCTCGGTCACGCACGCCTACACAAGGTGCCGGTCACGCTTTTGTCGACGAAAGAAGTCCCGGCAATAGATGGGTATGAAACGGTTGATCGATTTAGTGTCATGTTTTCGATTCTCGTTCTAGTACTCGTGTTTTGAATTTCGTTCGATAATACTCCATGTTGAGTGAGAAATCGAAAGAATAGGAAATATTCTATTTCATTGCGTCGGGCCGTATTCATAACACGGAGAGCTGTAAGCTTCTCTCCGCCACTCTTGATCTTGACCTGGCTGCAGTGGCCGTGAATATGATGGATTTGTCACAAAAACCCTCCAGGACTGTAACTCAGCAACAGTTACTTTAAAGATTGATAAATTGCTTAGCCGGGGCTTCCGACTCACGTGACATGATATAACAACGAGTGCGTAAAGCAGTGCGATGATTTCGCATAAATGTTTTGCCGAAAACGGTCTCGGCTGTCTGCCCAGGGACGAACCTGACGAACGTCTACACATAAGTCGGCTCTCAGCATACCCCATGTATCTCGGAATCGCTCTGCCGTAAATGCTTTGTGCAACTGCCGAGTTCCGGAGAGCCCTGAGAAAGTTACTCCATGGCAGGCTATGCTTCATTGACTCACTCTCGTCTATCTCCCATACATTCTGCAGCGTCCCGTGAACGAGCCACATGAGATTCGGCTTTGAACTGAGGAACGAGCTTTAACTGACATTGTTTGGTTAATAACCCACTCCGGGCACAGCGCCGGTATACCCCGGCACGCCAGGGACAGAGAAGGACCGCTGTAAAGCTGGTGGGACCTGATAGGAAATACTCTTTTGAGTGTAGATATTCCTCACGGCGTGGTCCTTATGCAAATTCGTGCCACTGTGTAACCCGAGTTGCTGAGCTGTGAGACGAGCATTCCCATAATTGGTGCTATGTCTCAAATCGGTACCTGAAATGACTGCCTTTGGATGTAGTCTACCTGTCGGTTACCTCTGACAATTTCGCAGAGGCCTTTCTTTCCCTGTACAGCCTCGTGCACAGAGCTGGCGCTTTCTGAGAGCACAAAGCCCTTTTGCATGCAAATAATTCCAGCGACATTTGTCATGGTGGCAGTGTACTTGCCAGAACTGTTAGAGATGGTTAGACTGGGTCGTTGTGTAGACGGAAATCGAGTCAGGACTATGCGTTGTCTGTTCCTCGTGGAGTTCTACCGCATGATCACCTGCGTAGGCTGGCTTTCCCGCCTTCGCCGTCACTTCATAGTAATCCCGCTGGTCTGATGCAGTGTTATTAGCTTCGGCAAATCGGGCGCCAAACACCTTGTTAATAATAACCAATACGGGATATCATGGATTCGGTACAGTCTCTGATGTCTTGGCCGGTATATACCCCCGATATCCAGGGAGCGCCGTCCGTGTGTACTGCCCGACCGGAGCCGCCTCATCCCGAGGCACCTGTTGGAGGCTGGCACACCTATCTTGACGTTTGGTAATACAGCTTTTATGTGACGACAATCTTCGACACGCCAGAGAGATGGATGAGAGGCTTCACCGCTGGATGGGGAGCCTATCACGAGGAGCTGTTAATCATGTTGATGGGGGGTGGCATACAGTTCGCGTTGGCTATAAAGGAAGAGGGTTTCCAAGTACCATCGAAGCAATAACTGTGAGTGTAGCCTGAAAGTGACATAAAGTATCCCAAAAAATGAGCTTTTTTGAAAAACTTTTTCAGAAAGGCGAATATTTTGGCGACACGTGCGGCACTCGAAAGCTCTTACGAGTGTCTTTCTAATGGTGTGAGACCCAGGATGTTATTCAAAAAACCACATTATGGGGGCACCCTATAGTTGGACATCAATAGATGTACAACAGCAAAAATGTGCTTTTTTGAATAACTTTTCCAGCAAGATGAGTATTCCCCTCTATCAAGAGCTTCCAGAAAATTCGGAAAACGCCTTTTGTCGATCACCATGTAGCTTATGTTTCGTGGGATGCATCTTGTATATATTAAGGTACTTGAAATATGTTAGCACTATCAATTTAATACTGTCAATAACAGTTATTTAATATTGTTAAATTCTTGTCATTATCACTTAGTGCCGTCCAGTAAGCTGGAACGTACTGTATATAACGTGGCAACGTTGAAGGTCTGATGTATCGCTATGCATGAATGTTACCTGATCTTCTGACCTTACAGTCAACCTCGTCGCGGTATCCAGCTGCTGAGACAGTAGCCGACATAATTCCGGGAGCGGGTCCGATTTCAACTATTATTCAACTACGGGCTCGCAAGGCGTGCCTTCCTTGTTGCCGTATCGACTTTCTGGGCGAGCGCCTCATATGACAACTTGCGCGCACGCCTTTGTGATCGACTATCGGCTCCGTTTGCTAACGTGAGTCAAGACCCTTCCGATATGTTAACTTGACTCTTCCACCTCCAGGCGCTTACCCAAAAAGAATCATGATTGAGGTGTGTTTTCTGAATTAGTTTGGCAACTTTTCCATGCCGGCTTCGCAGTTCTCATTGAGAACTTCTCAGTGCCCAGTAAGTGTTATACGCTGGAGCTGAGGTGGCATATTGAGGAGTACATAATAACAAAAAACGCTGAGTCACCAATTGGCCAGACAGGAACGTGATATTATCAATTTGGAGGACTGCACACTGTAAAAGGCAGCTCACAGTAAATGGAAAACATTCAGCCACGTATCTCGATTACATAGCGAGAGCAATATTCAGAACAATGATTACTCACTAAGGACGTGTCACGCACACGACACATCGTGCGTTACGAAAGCGCCGCTCACTTACCGTCGGAACATGTTGCAAGCTTTATTATAAAGTGATACGGCTTTGAAAAGGCCTCACTTAGTGAATGGTTGTTGAAGACGTCACCTGCCGCTGCCAATCTGCGGGTTGCCCTTCTGAGTCGTTGATAAGCGAAGGCTCTTTTGTTGAGCTGCTCAATCTTGGCCAAGTGAAACTGCCAGCTTCACTGACTCTGAATACTCTACTAGCATCGAGACTTTGGTTCTATACTGCATTAAATTGATACCAGTGTGTCACTGAATTTCTGAACCGCCATTCAGCAATCCTGATAGTACTTATCTCCATGAATGATGCATTTGAGTGCCAGGATAACAGCCTAATCATTGCATTTGGTGGCGTAGAGAAAGCTGTTACGTTGAGTAGCCTGTGCCACTCAAAATAGGCAGAGATTGTCTGTTTCTTTCTGTATTAGTGGCTAGGAGATTTCGGGAACAAACCGCCAAGTAGAGTGGTGTACATCCTTCCTCGTGATGGCCCCTCCCGACAGCACCCGACGAGGCTCATCTTCCTTCAAGCAAGCGGCAAAGAAGGAAGTTGATGGAGGTAGGTGAAGATGGTCTATCACTGAGGTGTGAGGGCACTATCTAGTAGGCAAGGGACCTAAAGCGAGAATGATGGGAGCACCACCGCCTCAGCGGAGACGGAGCTCGTCCGGCGCTACTTATACCGGTAGTAGAGGAGATTCATGGGCTTGGCTCATTGCCTACCCAATGCTATATAGCGGCTTGAACGATAGAGAGCTGAAGGTCATAAGGACTAAATAGTAGTTTAACACATTATCAATTATTATCATATCAATTTATCAACATTAACAATCATCGAACATCGTGCCATTTGAAAGATCTTGTAATCTTCGTTGTAAAAGGTAATACTTTTCCAGGCGGGGCAAAGGAGTATGATACTAATAACAGAGAGCGCATGGTTGAGATGGTGGAGCAGCGAAAGAGGATCGATATGCTCAATGATGAGATTAGATTACTAAGACAGGCAATTGATGAGAAAGATAGGATGCTGCGGGAGATTAGTAGGTAAGGAGCTTGGGGATACAAAAGGTCACGGTAGGTAGTTATTCAACTTTGCCGTATAAGGTCACGGTAGATAGTTATTCAACTTTGCCGTATAAGTT
>JAAPAO010000121.1:23188-45163 GCA_013115145.1 Perkinsus chesapeaki
ATGGTCACGGTAGGTAGTTATTCAACTTTGCCGTATAAGGTCACGGTAGGTAGTTATTCAACTTTGCCGTATAAGGTCACGGTAGGTAGTTATTCAACTTTGCCGTATAAGGCTTTGAGTGCATGCCGGCTGTCATAGCATAGGATTCTGGAACCGATTCACTTCGCATTGGAGTTCGATAGGCATTTCTATATCGCTACTGTGGAAGTGTGAAGGGCCATTCATCTCCCTTTCAGTCACTACGACAAGGAGCTAGCAATACAGGCGGAAAAACATAGCGCTGAGCTTGGCCGGTTTGAGCTTGTTGTGGAGGTTGCCAGGCAAGATGCTCTTATTGAGGCTGAACGGGCCACTAGGATATCCTGTGAAAGAGTACACGTGTACCTTGACCGCAGCTGAGTAGGCTGTGTCAGTTGCGGATGACCTTGAGCGAACGGGAGAGTCGATCAAGAGAGCAGCTGCTTGAAGTGTGGAGGAGAGCAATTGAGCAAGAGTAAGCCCTTGCCGCATGTGCGGAGGTAGTGGCCCTTATGAGAGGTGCGCTATCAAGATGTATAGAGAGGAGGTGGCGTCGTTGAGGAGCTTACTGGCACACACGGCAACGAGGCAGGTAAGCCTTTAAGTACTGCAATACCGTGGTTGCTCGGGGCTCTTAGCGTGAGCAGCTGGAGAGCTTTAAAGAGGCTACGAAGCTAGAACAGAAGGCTGAGATGAAACGATTTAAGGAGGGCTATTTCCGTCGGGTTACCACCGAACTGAGGGAGGAGCTTGAGCTGACCAGGAATAGAGCAGAAGAGTAAGGCGCAGGGAGCTGTTACGCCGAGGAGGCTGGGAAAGGTACTGTAAAGAGATTGAGAGGCTAAAGGCGGGCTGGAGGGAGTCGGAGACGGATAAATATAGGGCACGTGATGAGTTGAGGAAAGCAAAGGAAATGAGGATAGCAGCCATGAACAAGGCTGGAAGTGCTCGACGGGAATTAGCTATTGTGGGGAAGTGGGCATGTCAACGGAGTGAACTTGAAGCTTTGGAATAATAGGAAAGTCATTTACACTTTGACTCACTCGGTCTGATATTACAACTTGGCGCTTTCTTTTTCCCCTACGTACATACATTACAACCATCGGCCGAGGGGCTAACATGTCACGCTTTTGAGCTTGGTGGCATTTCGGTAGTCAGTTTATAGGAGGTTTTATCAGGTTAACGAGAAGAATGAAGAACTCTTTAAATGCTGCCAAGTCCTTTATAAGCAACTGGGCGACTCTAGCACGATGCTCCCTGCAATAACTGATGGAAATACCGATAATTCAGATCAGCAAGCTCTTCCGGTGCCGAGCTCGCGGGGAGGAAATACGGCTAGAAGTGTCAGAATGTGAAACCATGGACCGGAGTACATGGAAGATTGGACGTCAGATGGTCGTCTAGGAAAGCGAGCGCAAGAGGATCGGAGGCCTCGACGAGCTGCCCACCGACTTCGAGGGAAGTCTTGCTGGAGTCTCAGTTGAAGCGGGCCAAAGAGAAGTTGGATGAGATGAGACGTACTGCAGTGATAATATTAAAGTCGAGGTAGTGGCAAAGGAATGGAGGAGGGGTGTACATTGGGCAGGTCGAAGGTTGAAGAATATCTTCACGAGGCAATAGCATCTTGTAAAGCGGAGCAGATCGGCGCTGTAGGGTCTGCTTCAGCAGCGGCCCGAGCATTGAAGGTACGTGAAAAGATGTTAAAGGTGGGATTAGTAGCGAACAACTATGTGGAATGCACTCGCTTCAATGTGGAGGAGTAGAGGCAGCAAACGGGACATTGTGACCGTAGCTATCTGTGACGTGTAGATGAATTTTCGTGACAGATGAGTATGAAAAAGGCACGTTGAGGGAGTGTTGAAGAAACGGTTGATCGATATCCTGTTCACTTTTCCTAGTAAGAAGCATACCGTCAAGTTGTTCAAGCTGCTGGATGATTCTGGGAGATAACTGGGTTTTGACACTCGGCGTAACGCACAGTATTGGGAGGCTCATGCTGAAATAAATAGAGGCATTTGAGAGCTTGCAAATCTACAGGGTGATGCGAAAAAAAGGGCCCATGCCTCATATTCTTTTGGCGCGTGAGAGTTACGAGTGAAGTTAGGTACCAACTTGAAGCTCTTGGTGAGCTCTTTTGCCTCATGAACCATTGTGATACTCGAACTAGGCTCTGAGTAGTGGTTGAACAAAAAAATCATTACATAGAGAAATGTGCTGGCAGGCTTTGATTTTGGTGTCATCCATTCAAAAACTAGACTAGTGGAGGACGGATTTCTGTTAGCTTACTGCAAGAGGGCAGAGAGAGGAGCACGACAGCGGCGGCATGGCAGCAGCAGCAGGGAAGGGTGTGCCTGATAAAAAGGGTAATGGTAGCCGCTGCTGCTCTGCTTTGGATTCGGACATCTCCGGGAAACCATTCGTAAAGCGGGAGGGTGGATCCGTGCAGGAACGCTCAACTACTGAAGGTTCGCATGGTCGTGTGGATTGGTAACTGGTAACTGTATTTTTCGTATGCTTCTAGGGGGAATTTTCGGAGGAGGGAAAGTTTGATGGGGTTGGTTAATAGTGGAGTATCTTGTCCAGTTTCAGCTTCACCAGTCTTTCAGCTGGCTGACAACCTGTACAACAAGATGGACGAAACTTTCCTCACTGGAGAAGTTGATGAGAGTGAGGATGATAGCAGTGGGCCTTATCAAGTCCCACTGCAGCAGCAACAGCAGCAGAACGAGGTAATGGCCAAAGTCGTTGGGAAATTAAGGCTCCTCGGAGGAACTTACTCCGGTATATCTGCACGATTACGCTGCCACCCAGAAGCACATACGCACTCTAAATCAAGTTGCCCGTTACAGTTGGTTGTAGTTTGTAGGCATCATTTATTTCGGTGAACAGATCGTCAGTGGTGTTGGTTGTTGATTTGTTATGAGGCTTCCTTTCTGTAGAAGCTACCTCATCCCGAAGTGCCTCCCTTACCATTGCTCGACGGTCAAAGTGAGGAGACTGGCTTGGACGACTTGGCTGCGGCGGTCAAGAGAGCTCAGATGGGTGAGGAGATCGATATTGATGTTGCTAAGTTGACCTGGGAGTCAAAGCAGCATATCTTACGACTGGTGAGAATCTTTCCGCACGCGGAAGATTTTCCTGGCCTCAGCTATTCCGTCGAATGAACAGTGATCCCCTAGCCGCCATCAACAACCGTGAGCGTGGCCGCCTCCGAGCCCAGTTGGCATCTCTGGGCGCTACATCCGTCTGATTGGGCATGTCGTGTGAAGCTGGGTCTCCTTGGGACGATAATTGTGTTGTGTTTGTAGTTAGTGAGGTTTCGGGTACCAAGTGGCTGGTGAGCAAACAAGTTCTATGATGGGAGTCACAGAGGTGTATCATATCTTCAGCCTTGAGAGCCCATACTGAACAGCTTGACTAGTCCCTAATGTATTTATATGGGAGATCGGTATCAAAAGCGAGAGTCAGGCCGTCGAGTATCTCTCAAGAGTCTTGACAACCGTTGTTGTTGTCTTCGAGAATAACTTCTCTAGTGTGTGCATCTCTATTACGATATATATATATTAAATCAGTATTGCTGCTGTATAATATTCCTGTACTATAGTGTATTGTATATACTTAACTAGTCAGGAGTAAAGTACATAAGCGGTGCACTTGCAGCTTTCAAGTGTGTTGTCATTGTAATGGCCCAGCATTCTACCGGTTCAGTCTCCTTTGCCTATTAATGAAGGGTTTTGAGCTTCTTACTTCTGTTACACAGTCCTTCCTATCGCCTATTCCCTCAAAGCTTCTCACTGTTCTTGCCCATGATGTTACTGTTGTTTTTACTATCGGTTATGTACACCCAAATGCATCTTGTTTGCCCTAGTATTCTCCCATAACAAGGTTGCTAGCAAACTGACCGACTGACATCTGTTCTATTTCACTAGCAGGGATGTTACGAGGTCTTATTACTATTTGATAGCAGTATTAGGAATACTCTTCTAAATGGTCGTTCATACGGCAGCGCTCAGAGGCCGAGTCCTCTCTGGTGCCTCGTCACAGAGCTCATCTTCATCCTATAATGCAGACGATTACCTCCCCACGCTAAGTGTCTATCACCGTTTAACTCGGCAGCCGGCTTTTGTACAGTGTGGTCGTCGAGGTGTGCTGGGGTGCAAGGATTGGATAGAGAGATATGGATTGGGATATAAACTGGAGGGACACCGTGGTTGTGTTAACACGGTACTCTGGTCTGAAGATGGTAGGTCGGGACAAGGGGACGGGGTGAGGGACGTATCTTGGGATTCCCCCTTTACACCTCACTAACTTATCTATGCTTTATACCCCTAACTTCGTGTGCCAACACAATGACATAAGGTATAAAGTAAGAGACAAATAATATAAACAATAAAATATAAAGTGACGCTCATCGTCTCTTTACTACTGTAACGCAAGGGGAGGTCGGATGTTGAGAGTAGGGATAAGTAGACGACAGCAGCAGCTACCTCTCACACCAATGTCTGGAGACTAACGATGGGTTACTACCCTCTTACACACATGAACAAAGGGCGCGCGTACAGAAGTGTGACAGCAGCATAACCTTTTTATACAGGCGATGGCAGCCCACACTACCGTGTCCTGGAGAGTATGTCCGGACCCTCATTTGCCTGTCCTTGAAATGCTATAACAAAACCCATCAGCGGTCCTTCTGTAATCGTTCATAGAATAAAGAAAAGAGATCATGTTCTGAAAAAGAGGTGGATTATCTGGAGGAAATGATTTGCCTGATTGCTACTACCCAGCGAATACTTATGAAGAACTTCAACGAAGCCTGACCGTTTATATAATTTAATAGCCCCTGCGTTTCCATCATCAACTTGAAGAGCCAATGCCAGGATGTCACTTGTTTTACGGCCCTAGGAGATAAACCAGCATGTTGCTGCAGTCTTCAGAAGCCAGTCACGGTTGGTAGCTTGAGGCTACTTACTTGTTCGATGCTGTATTGGAGAAGTCGCGTTCCGATACCCTTTCCGCGGACTGTCTCTGATACTTCTACCTGAGACGTAGTTCCCTTTAAACGCTCGGGGTTGCTCCATGTGGCATCGGAAGCGATACCGTCTAATTACTTACCAGCTTTATCATACCGAAACGGCCCTTCTTCGCAGGATCCGACCTGAGACCAAAGATGACCATGTCACACCGTCCATGCATTATATAACAACACGCAGTGTAAATAGATCTTTCTTCCCTACAGCGTTGCTCTAATAGCATTTTCTTCCTCCTTGGCTAATTCCTCAAGGATGCCCATTGAGATGAATCCAACGACATTCTGAAGCAAATAACCTTGTTCATACACTGCAGGGAGACTGCGGGATGAACAGCTGAACTGTTCATTTGATGAGTCGGAATCGTTAAGTAATGGTTACGTCATGTCTTACATTTGGGGAAACGTCCAAGTCGACGGCTCCATAGCAGGGGATCCCCTTCTTCTTCGGGCATTGGAGCTTGAATATACGGTCAGTGAAATAGGCGCCCTTTTGGTAACTCCGGTAAACTAAATTCAGTCCGGCTGCGAGCACCAAGGATATGATGACAAGAAATAGCCTCATGAATGGCAATAGATCGCCGTAACTTGACAGACAATATTGGATATTCTCAACACAGGGAATAATGGCTTCTCATTTGCTAAGTCATGCTAAGCGGCTTTCATATCGAGCAGGCTGAGGACAATTGGGCCTCAGTTGGATCGAGCTTTTGTGGGCAAAATCGACGGTGGCGACGCGGCTTTGTGCGCCGACCAACTCTTGCGACAACGCATAATTCTCGGTGATGCTTTCACAACGACTGATTGGACGGCCCAACTGAAAAGCGCCCCGGCAAAGGGAATTGGAGATACGAACTTTACCTTGTTCAGCAACAGTCGGAGTATTAGTGTTTATAGAGTAATGCACTGGAAAGCCTCTTCGGATACTTCTGTGTTCATGGAGTTTTGGATGGTGCAAACTTCAACTGCATACAAGCACCCTTCCTCTAGGGTGAGTAGAAACTCTCACTGCTGGGAGCTTGGATGGTGGCTGCCATCCACGGCAGCGTAATCCTAAGTTCGAGGTTCTCCTCGGCCCAGATCTGCCTCGTGCAACGTCAGAGCATGACGTCGAGAGCCTTGGCTCGAAAGTCTGCGCTTGGCGCGCTGCGCGGCGAATTTGGTCGATTGGAATCTAGACAGCCAGATTGGAGGCCCAGTGTGCTGAGTGCAGGAGGGCTTCGGTCGAAGCCGAAGCGTTAGAATGTAGACAAGCCAAACCTCACGTTTCACGTCTTAACAAGTCCTCCTGGATCGATTCATTGCGCTGGTGTTTAACCCTTTTACTCTCTGCACGTAGAATGGCCTGGTCTGCCTAACTAATCCATTTACGGAGTTGGAATGTAGCCCGATGTTTTTTAACACCGGTGGCTCACTTATCCATGCTGTATAGCCCCAACTTCTGTACGTTCCGAACGAAGGCGCGGTTATTGCTCTGCTCTATTATCCATCGCTTTCGACCCTCCAGATTTATCCGTTTTATAAATTCTCGATCAGGCTCGATGATAGTGAGCGGTAGTGACGACAAGGACGTGAGGATCTGGCGACAGTCTCGAACAGTTTTGAAAGGGTCTCCACCGTGGCAATGTAGGCGAGTTGTAACTTGTCCCGCTCCAGCAACCCTTGCAGGTGTGCGTACCCTGGACACCGGCCATTCACATAATATATTCTGCGCCACATTCGTACCGGGAACCAACAGCAGAGAGGTGCGAAGCCCCGAGAGTTCAGCAGCAGTAGCAGCATGCTTCTGCATCTGCCTGTTTATTAGGTGGTCACTTGTGCTGGGGACGGGGAGCTTAGACACATCGATGTCGAGTCAGGTGCAACCAAGGTGAGGAGGGGTGGATGCCTTGTCCTTTGTCGTGTTGGTTACTGTGTAATAATCGTGAGCTCGATGCTTTCCCTCGACTTGGTGTTGTTCGCATTGCACTGTACTTCTCTGATGCATAGTGAAGTGCAGAAAAGGCGTTGAGTGATTCGTTTAGTCGAGAAGCTTGGCTAAGATTCATTAGGCTAAGGGAGAGACTGAGAACAACCCTAGACAGCTTCCGAACTATCTTATCTCTGCTAGTTCCGAGCTGGCATATACTCCTAATGCCGTTTGTCATACTGAATGGCATGAATTCTTTAGGTCCTCCATAGCTGCCCCGGGATCTGTTTCAAACACTGTCACGCGCCATTCTGTCCATCACTGGTATTACTAACCAAACAAGATGGGGCAGTTCGGCAGGTAGGATCACACTCTCGTGGCTACCCTCTAGCGATTAGTTTTAGATCGACCTTCGCGAGGCACCCCCTCCGTCACTGGAGAATCGAGGGCGCGGCGGAGGAGTGGTGAGTTGCAGAGTCGATTTGTTCTTCGTAACACAATTTCTCACAGCTGTAGATCTTAACGCAATTTCAAGTTCAGACCACTCATTGGCGATCATTAACCGTACTTGGAGGAATGAGTTCGATATTTTTTTGACCATAAGAGCGAGCTTGCCCAAACAGTTTCTAGAATGTTTCATACTGGGAACACGTTCAGCGAAGCGGTCGATTGTATCTCGTGCCATCTTGTCCTCAGTCACTGAGGCTCAGTGGGAAGTTGCATAGCCACTTCGCTATTCATAAAGGGAAGAAATGTTAGTGATTCCTACGATTCGATTATCTCAAGTTCGGACCGTATCTCTGATACCATTCCACCTTGGTGGAAGTTACCATCGCCTTCACGTAGCATTCGATCATAGCGAATGGGTGTGCCGAGTCTGTGAGAGTGGGAACCTGGAAGTGATATGGTCCTCACTGAACGACAGAGAACTGCGGATATCTTATATCTATTCGGGTGAACTACATTTAACGCATTTCTTCATTTTCAGCGTCTCTTCAATGTTAATAACTTCCAAGAACCATCATCGCGAGCTGTCAACATGTCCACGGTAGGATCGACGCATCACCACGGTGTTATCACTATGGTTATGGTCTCATCTTCGAATCCTTCGCCCCGTCTGTTGTCCCGCGGTCAGTTGCATACGACAGGTTGCTCTACTAGATTTATTCATTTGTCTTCATAGCATCCACAAATTCATATAACACTACTTTACGGTGAGATTGTAGTACTAGAATAGGTACAAGTGCGCATGCGCTGCACATACCTTCACCAACTGTGTGTTCGTGATTCAAGCGCCTGTCATTCCTTTCTCATGTCTATCAGCTGCTATTAAGATGCTGTCTTCCAGGCTATCGGATTCAATCCCGTCCAGCCTTACATCTTCGCACTTGGAGAGTGTTCCAAAGTTGTCCGCACCTTTGACATGCGAATGATAAGATCGGCCCTAGATTCTGACATGTCACCAGATGTCAGTCAGATGGCAGTGCGGCAATTCTATCCGGAAACTGTGATGGAAGGTAGGAGCCATCAGTTGGGTCTTCCTGCACTTCTTGCAACAGATGCTACGGACCCGGAGGATTTGGCTTTGTCCGGTCTTTGGTGGTCTCAGAATGGCAGCAGTCTCCTCCTCAACTACAGAGGCTCGGAGATGTACGAAATAAAGAATATCGACAAGGTGGGAAATGACGGTTCACAGGGCTTGCTGTATTTGTTTGGAACTTGAATTAATACAAGGTGCATTAATTCAAGTATTGTATACCTATTGAGCTGTCAACCTGGCATGTTCATTAACTGAGAAACATACAAAGGAGATGGTGAACTATCAGCTATATGGTGGCCAGAAAACATTTATTTCTTCCAGGGGGCTGGCAACCAAGTGCCCTGTTATAGCTATATGATACCGTATGCGCCATCTAGGACGAGGTTTCCTCGACAATCGATTTATACGATTTATAGTACAATGAGTTTTCCTTATATTCCGAAATTCCTCTGTTATTTACCTTTGGGATATTCCCTGTCATATAATCCAAGTCCGCGAGTCCAAACTCACAAAAATTCCTATCTGCATTTTCGAGCCACGTAACATTTCGTGGAGACTCTTATTGAACCTATCCTGACGATGATGTGTGATAATTGAACTTCGCCTAGGTTGCGCTATGTCGGCCTCGAATTTTCAATCGCAGGTGGAAGCAAGTTCATCAGCACTGTCTGGCAGCTCTGGTAGCGGTATCGTAGCCGTCGACTCGTCGAACATTCGTGTTTATACTGGTAGACGTAACGAGGAGACCTTTGCCAAGGAGTGCTGCATGTTTAATGGAGACAGGTGAGATGGGCACCCGACCAATCAGCTGTAATGGCAACGCAGCCACGAACAGATACGTTGCGACTGGGGGAGACTGTGGCCACTTGTACATTTGGGATCGGAGGACTCGGAAACTACAGCGAAAAATGATGGCCGACAATTTCGTCGTCAACTGTGTCGGTAAGGTTGAGCATGTGAGTTTGGTGCCCAGGCGGGCTCGATATTCCCAGAATGCTTCAACCTAAATGGAAGATTTCCCGATAACGCCACAACTCTGCGCCTGCTCGATTTTGCGCCCAAATTTGTTTCGCAAATTCAATGGTTTTGCGATGATTTTCAAAGTCCTCAGTTGATGGAAAGATTCGAAGAATTTATCTTCGGGGAACTTTTTCCCTCCGCATATTGTGCATCCAAGCAAATTCGGAAAACACTTAAACGACTCCGAGTTGATGACGTTGTGTAGTGAATGACGTACACATATGCCATACATGTTTTTGTTTCATTCGTTCTCCTCGCACTTCAGCCCCTCATCCACTCGGCGAACCCTTCCTGCTCACTGGCGGCATTGACAACGATATCAAACTGTGGCACGCTGGGGCAGTCCGACGTATACAACCTTCCATCATTTCTTCCTCAGCGGAACATGAGTAGATACCCTTGCTCGCGACTGTGGCTCTGGCCGGCTGGATGGTACACGGCCAGGCGGCCCCTTGAGAATTCGGATGTTCGGTTCGCACTCGGAGCCACAAGTGAGCATCTCCTTATTATGGATAAGAGTCTCTAGCATTGACGGTGGCCTTCATATCCTTTCCCTAGTAGCAACTACTAGTGCCAGGCTAGAACTCGAACGCTAGAACAGCAGCCAATTAGAACATTGTTTCTCAAGGTAGAGTCTTTTGTAGCTAGGCGTTCTTTCGCTCAGGGTCCACCGACAATAGTCACTGCAGAGGAGGTAGAAGGCCGCATAGATCGAGCTAATGCCAAGCGACAAGATGCCAACGAGGCCTTCCGAGAATCACGGTGGTTGGCGTACTAGCTGAAACTTTGAATACTTGCCCTGTTTAAGATACGAAACAGCATTGGTGTTATACAGCGAAGTGCTCGACCTTTTGAGGTACAGTTCGACAGAGGAGAGTGAAGATCTTGAACGGCAAAGGTACGTCATCATTCCTCTTCCTTTTTATATTTTAAGGGAAGAATAACTTAAGTTACAATTCAGACGCGAGTGCGCCTCCATCACCTACAGTAATATGGGTGCATGTCACATAAAGCTGTCCAGTTGGTCAGATGGTTTAGCTGCTTGTAAGTGGTAGAGCATCAATGCAGCATTTCTCCTCGTCTAGGTAATTCTGCACTGGAGCTGGAACCGTATCTGCTGAAGGCTATCCTTCGGCGGGCCCGGTGCAAATTTGAGCTGAACGATTATAATGGATGTCGAGATGACTTGAGCATCGCAGAGCATCATAGAGATATCGGCCCCTCGGGTACCTGCGTTTTGAGGGCTTTCTTAATTCCAGTAGATCGGTTATTGTGTTTTAGGCTTGCATGAGATTAGGAAACTACGACGCGAGATTAGCAACAAAGAACGGGAGAGTCGCCGAAGAGAACAAGCCTTTTACGCGCGCATCTTAAGAGGATGAGCATTTTAAACAATATTGCTTGATTTTCTAATATCATTGATCCTCGTTTCTCGTTATTTGGTTTTTGCTTGTCAATCTTGCCGTATTGTCACTCCCCGGTGACACAGCCGCTGTACTACCGAGCCTGGGAAATGGAGACCTTACTGACCTAAGCGAAAATGATCTCGTCACTTAGGATCCCTCAAAGTATTCTCTTAGACAGTTTTACTTAGGATTCATCGATTGGAACAAACTCGAGATTGTCATCGCCCGTTGTTCATTGCCTATTGCCTATTTCATCTCATTTACACTAATCTACTTACGACGACTCAAGAGGGTGACGAGATATGCGCAGCGCCATATCAGCCGAGGCGCGGCCGTCTAACATAATGATCTGCCATGCCAAAGCATGCCATGCTATCGGCGGCTTCATAGAGGTTGCAGCTACTCCGTCGAAAAGTCGCTGACGAGCGGACTCTCCAGAACGTACAATCTTACAAAGAGCCCGATTATCAACTGCTAATGACATAATAGCTCATTGCAGTAAGCGCCGCGGTCTCCTCACGGAGCATGGCGCCGCGCGACGTCACGTCCAAGCCGATGTCGCGTCTAAGTGGATGTCACCATTCGAGTCATCGCTCCGGACCCCTATGGGTGGTTGCAGTTAACGGAATTGTTATCTCTCTCAGCATTATCCTCTCATATTGCTCTCCATTTTCCATGCAATCACTTCTCCCTACCCTCCTCATCTGGTTCGCCATTGGTCAGACTACCCGTGGTCAACGGACTATCCTTTCGGTCCTTTCTAATGACTCTATGATAGATGTCCGCCATATTCCACAGCGCCTTTCTCTGGCTGGCATCCCAACATCTCCGAAGTCAGACAAGGTCGTAGCGTTTCTCTCTGCTGCCTCTATCGAGACCCTAAGGTTCGCCGGATGCCAGATTGCTCCGACGTCGGTTTCTACTGTGAGGAGTGACGAGCTTTGCGATTACCTGCATCTAGCTAGCCATCACATGCCGCATCTCTCGGTCGCTTGCGGCGAGGATGCTGAAGTAGTTGAGTTGGTGAACCGCGAGCGGCAACATTCCAACCAACCAACCACTACAAGTACCGCGCAGCCCACCACCCCACGATCGACGACAACAACCACATCACAGCCTCCTCGGCCAGCGCTCGATGGTGAGCTGCATGTCAATGACGCACATGTACGGTTCCAGAAACACCTTGCACGCATGAAAATGGGAGATGTTTGGGATCTTGTGAAGCAGTATCCACGACGTAATGTGACCGTTGCGGTGATCGACGAAGGAGTTGACTTCACCGACCCTGACCTGGCTCATTTGCGAAGTACCTTCACGAGGAGCGATGGCAGAGTTATCGATGGTGGTTGGAACTTCGTTGACAACAGCTCCTCTCTCGCACTTGACGATTATCATGGTCAGTATATTAGTCGTATAATTGGGGCTCAAGCGAATAACTCATACGGAATAGTCGGAGTTGCACCCGACCATGTCCGCCTTGTATCTTTACAGGCCTCTGGCATTAATAATACCGGCACCGTAATCGATGTCATAGAAGCTCTCGACACGGCGATGGACATTGGAGTCGATGTTGTGTCACTATCTATGGGCTTCCAATTCACGAATGACTCTGTCATCTCGACAGTATTTCTCACTTTTGCCTTGAGAAGGGCCGAGGATCGAGGAATAATTGTAGTATCTGCTGCTGGTAACGACAATACGGATGCGGAGCGGTACTATCCTTGTGCATACAGCACCCCAAGCTCCATTTGTGTAGCCTCCCTCAGTGATGAAGCAGCTTACAATCTTTCCGATTATTCTAATTACGGTAACCGTGTCGATCTGGCTGCGTTTGGCGATAACATCTACGCTGGTCCTAATGCCGTCGGTAAACATTACTTGGTCTCTGGTACATCCTTCGCTGCTCCAATGGTAACCGGCGCAGCTGCCATCCTACTGTCTATGGGAGCTGAGCGATCCGTGGTTAAACGTTTACTACTTGAGGGAGCTGATCACTTCGATTCTCCTGGTCGACCACTAAACCAAGCTGGTGGCGCTCTCAATATTTTAGAATCGGTTAAGCGAGTGATCGGCATGTATAGTCTCCGTCCTATAAATGAGCAGGCGCTCAATCTTCGCGGCCGGGTCTAGTACTCGTATTTACTACAACATGCCATCTTAGGATGTTAAGCAGACTGGCGTTTTGGCAGGAGATGCCGCAAGGCCTCTAGATCCCGATGAAGGGTAACTTACCCTACTTATTTTTCTAGTATAGTATTTCCCGTCCATTTAGGTCGGATAGTACGACGAATCCTCGATATTTTTTACTGCCATTCTGTCTTCATCGAATGAGCTTTTCGTGTTGTTGGTAAATACCGGCCGTGATTGATGAACAGTTCTAATCTCGAGTTGATACCCTCGTTGAGTACTTTTTTAGTATTAGTAAAGTAAAAGCACTCATACGATGTACGCCTTCACGTGGCGGCTCTTTCAAGGGTTTTTGCCATTTCTAATCCCGATTCAAGCTTCCCAGCCCACCAAACTCGCCTCTTACGGCTCCGAGACTCTGGTATTAGAACTACTTACTGTATTTTCTGTAAAGGATACCATATCTTCCAGCCTTTTCCAAAGTGCGCAAGTCACATACCACCAGCTGCAAGTATCTACTTCCCAAGTTGAGAGATATGAATTCCGTATTATGAAACAGCAGTGCCAGCATGTCCGAGCTCGTAATTTTTTCTCCACGCCGCCTCCTCGGAGATTGTACATCTCACCCGATGCCAAATGGTGGCGATCGCGGCGATCTGATCGCCCCAGCGTCGGCTATCATTTCTAACAGTGCTGTGCCTTGCGATCGCTTATTTTCTCCTTCCCATCACATACGCGCTCTCTCAGTCTCTTCAAGAGACTCTCTTGCAGTGAAGACACTGAAGTAGTTAAATGGGAAAACCGTCAATGACACTACCACCAAGCCACTTTCGACTACTACGACGGTAAGATAGCCAGAGAAGTCACGGTCGGCATCTACAAAAGCAACTACAATCCTTTACTAAGAGGAAACGCTACTACACCACCGTGCTGTCACCACGCATAACGACTACCGATGATAAGCTGTATTTCGGTGATGCACGTGACGTGTAGCACATTCACAGCTCATCACTTACTCCATTCGACTGGCTTTGCCGATCCATGATGAATCATCCATCCAGTCAGGCGGCCGGACTCCGGCCCTAGGAGACACATCGGGAAGGCTGCGCAGGACTGAGATAACGCTGGTGTTCGAGTCTGGAACCATTGTTATGTGGGTATCGAGGATGATAAATTCCGGAACACCCGGGAGTATTGCAGCTTCATTGTGAACTTCACAATGTGACGCCTTTCACTCACCCAGATTGGGTGCCAACTACTAGCCATCTGCTCCGCCGCGTTAACCCGTCAGTGAGAGCCTCGGTAGACGGCTCCTCGGTCAGTAGCCAATTAGACTCTCTCTGTCTCGGACGGTCCGAGTCAGACCTCTGGTGTGTGTAGTATACGAAGGATACTGACCAGAAGTTCGAGACTTGAAACTTCGAGTTGCTGAATTACTATGGTCTGCTCCACAAAGACCCGCGTCGCTGCTCCGGCGACTGGCGGACCGGGATGCCCGCTTGTCGCGGTATTAGTTGATGAACTCTGAAGAGTAACACAACAAAGGAGCTTGAGCCAGAATACCAATACTACGACCCTGGGACAATAGTTATAAGCGCACTGACTACACATAAGTTCTGTACCAAACAATGTGTGCGCAAACACAATTACTCCGCGCAATTAATCGATATTGGGCTCGACAGCTATAAAGGGAATGGCGAAGGTTTAATCCATCGGACAACTCTCCAGTATATAGTAATACCCTTCGGGACATAAAAAATTGTGGGAGGATCAGCACTATAGCAAGAGGGGATCAATCTGGACCCACAACACGCTCCAGCTTCAGCATAGTGGCGCGTCTCAGTGACGCCATCGGGGATTTCGAAACGCTGCAGCGTTATTGTAGTAAGCCTGCAGTATTGCCTTGCCTTTATCATCGGTAAGGCTCTCACCGTAAGGGCATCGAAAGGGTCCATAGCTGCACATCCGGTAGCGAGTGATGGTGTGCCCAACACACTGCGCAGAACCCCCTTAGATTCCTTGCAGAGAGAAGCGGCTGTTTGTGATGCGCTGGCTCGCTCTAGAAGATGCCAGTAAGGTGCATCTTGTGCTTTTTAAATGTTCTTTTTTATTTTCCCCACATCATAAGCATGATATCTGTGTGTAAGGCTTCTCCCTTAACCTCTTCTTCTTGGCAGGGCTGTTTTATCCCCTTTTTCCCGCTCACGCGAGCCTTAATGCAAGCCTTTCTCCCTATACTCCTCATCTGGTTCGCCGTTGGTCAGACTACCCGTGGTCAACGGACTATCCTTTCGGTCCTTTCTAATGACTCTATGATAGATGTCCGCCATATTCCACAGCGCCTTTCTCTGGCTGGCATCCCAACATCTCCGAAGTCAGACAAGGTCGTAGCGTTTCTCTCTGCTGCCTCTATCGAGACCCTGAAGTTCGCTCGATGCCAGATTGTTCCGACTTCGGTTTCCACTGTTGAAAGTGACGAGCTTTGCGAATACTTGCATCTGGCTGGCCATCGCATGCCGGGTCTCTCGGTCGCTTGCGGCGAGGATGCTGAAGTTGTTAAACTAGGGAACCGTGAAAGACGTGATCCCCCTACGTCTCGATCGACCACTACGACTACACCTTGGCCAATGAAGCAGCGATCGACCACTACAACGACCCCTCAACCTACCACACTACAAGCAACCATTACAACACCAACACAATCGATCACGTCACCCGCAAGGGTTGCACCGGCAACGCAGCCTCCTCGACCACAGGGCGACGATAAGCTGGATGATCCACGTATACATTTCCAGACCCTAATGAGACGCATGAAGATGAGTGATGTCAGGCAACTCATCAAGCAGTATCCACGGCGTAATGTTACAATTGCGGTGATAGACGACGGGGTTGACTTCAGTGACCCAGGCCTGGCTCCTCTGCGGAGCTCCTTCACCATGAGCGACGGCAGAGTGATTGATGGTGGTTGGAACTACGTAAATGACAGCTCGACTCTCTCGTTCGATAGCTATCATGGGCAGTTCATTAGCCGTATAATTGCAGCAAAAATGACCAACCCATATGGAATGGCCGGAATTGCGTCAGATAATGTTCGCCTTTTATCCTTACAAATTTTCGAAGGCAAAAAAACAGGTTCCGTTGGCAACCTGCTGAAGGCTCTCGATATGGCTATAGATATCGGAGTCGATATAATCTCGCTATCAATGGGTTACCGGTTCACAGCCGATTCTTTGGGGCATTCAAGGCAGCTTATGTTTACTATGAGGAGGGCCGAGGAGCGTGGCATTATTCTTGTTTCAGGAGCTGGTAATGATCATCAAAATGCAGGTCGGGTCTATCCTTGCTGGTTCGAAGGTTCGAACTCTATCTGTGTAGCTTCACTTAGTAACGACGAAGTTTACAATCTTTCGGATTTTTCTAACTACGGTAACCGTGTCGACCTTGCTGCCTTTGGCGAGAAGATGTACGCTGGTCCCGATGGCGATGGTAGCCTCCCACTGGTCTCTGGTACGTCGTTCGCAGCTCCAATGGTAACCGGCGCAGCTGCCATCCTACTGTCTATGGGGGCTGAACCATCCGTGGTTAAACGTTTACTACTTGAGGGAGCTGACCATTTTGATTCTCCTGGTCGACCACTAAACCCGGATGGTGGCGTTTTGAATATTTTTGAGTCAGTTAAGGATGTAATTGGCACGTATAGTCTCCGTCCTATTGATAAGCACACACGCTCTCTCCGTAGCTGAGTCTATTGCACTCATTAGACAACTGCAGTCTTGCTTGATAAAGCGTTTTTATATTTTTCCGAGCCTGAGTGGGACTCTGGCATTCTTATATCCTCGGGTGCGATGACGATCGTCCGCTTGTTAAAACTGGTAGCTTCGGTGGAGTTGCTCCGCAGTTCTCGAGTATCATGGTAATACTTCTCCATCCATTTGAGTCGGAGTATGTGGAGAATTATTTCTCTGGAATACTGTTGCCTATTATCGTTATCGCCGCTTCGTAACTTAAACTGTTGTCATTGTTTGTTAATATTATGCCCCCTACTCGAGCTGGAATTCTCAGTAAACCTTCTAACGCGGCGCGCGGCGCTCCGCCCGCCCTGTGCTGTCTTTCTCCTTTGGAGTAGCCCGAATGGTATACGTCCTTTGTTGAGGGTCAGTTTGCGAGGGATAGAGCTTGTCTCGCTCTATTCAACATCCAAACATCGACAACTTGCCGATGTCTGTGGCCCGCCGATGAAAGACCACCGATGAAACCTGCCCAGAAAGAGAAAATCGTCATAACAGTGGGACTGACGCACTAAGCCAAGATGAAGTAGAACTACCGTTGACCACACTGACAGAGAGGCACTGTCGTGCCGCACGTCGTGTGCCTCCACTGACAGCATAGAGGCTAGCATATCAGCATGGCTGATACTCACAATGGGAGTCAGTGTGAATCTCACAGGCCTGCAGCTCAGGATGCTGCGAGTCACAGATTGTGACATCCTACACAGTTCCCGGCCCCCTAAATTTCGGGGCTTGTTATGTCACATAGCTTAGGTGGGGTAAACGAGAAGAAGTGATAGTACGAGGATTTATCACTCACGAAAGCGTTGCTGCTAGGATCATCCATGATGGACAATCGTAGAATCAAGGATGATCGTGGATGATCCATGGCCCATAAGTATACAACATCGGCCATGAGATGATAATCTCACGCCCCACGGTGGCCAATTAGCCCCTGCCATAATGTCAGAAGCCATGCTTTGGCGGACTATCTGGAGCATCTGGCGATGTTGGTGCCTTAGAGGCTGCTGTAAGAATTGCTAGAACCAAACTGCAGTTTGGTTCTAGGGATTGTTCGAATTGCTTGCCCGCACTCTGGTGTTTCGGTTTTCCTGCTGCTTTGTTAGTCTGAACGCAACAAGATCGATTGAGCGAGACTCGCTAGTGAGAAATAGCGCGGAGATATTTCTACAATAGACGCTACATACACTCGAGAATGCCATAACTTATGGCCCATGAGGCTACAACAAAAGGCTACCACAAAGGGTATACATTACAACAACAGAAATTTGTAAGGTGGATAAAGCCTTATTATGGCTTGGGACTCAAGAGGCCTCAAATAAGCCAACACCGAGTATCAGACTGGATACTAAGCAAGTTCACTGAAATTGAAAGACTAGACCCTCTCGAACAGAGGTACTATAATAGTACTACTATTCTTCAGGGCAGTAGCAGGCCAGGTAGAACGGGGTCGTAGTGCATTTGCACGTGTCTCTACACGGGAAGCATACAGAAGTAGACCCCTGCATCCCTCTCAGAGCACGGTTAGCTTCCAGTTGTAGACTCTGGCCAGGGTTAGGGAAGAATAATGCTGCGCAGATGTAGAGGAGACGCATGTGTGTGCAACAGTTCAACAGCTATAAAGGCCTTGGTATACAAGCCTTAGTGAGCGAGGTATGTGATAAATCATGTGCCTCGAGGGGTTTGGAGTTCAAGACGCGAGCAAGATGCCTAAGCTATTTCTATCATCGGTCACGACTCGTGACATTTCATGTCACAGTTTGCAACCCAGCAAGGCGGTAACATGTTCCAAGCTGCTAGGTGGTGGGCTTCTTAGGCGACATAGGGAGAGAATTCGCTGTGGTGCGGCTTATGCCACAGGCTTCCTGAGGCATGGTAATCTTAGAATGCTCGAAATTGTTAAATCCAAGACTTGCATTGCAAGTTCAAATGAGACAACAGCAGCAACAATGACAAGGTTGCCGAGTCTGGCACGGTGATGTGGGCTTGGTGACATAGTTCGGAAAGTACATCTGCATTCACATTTACGTCGGTTATTCAAGTACAGCTGTTAGGGCCGTAATCAGCTACCTAACGTACCATACCTCCCTACTACAGAGTTCGTATTTATGGAGGTACGTGATAGCCAGGTGAGTTGTCCCACCAGCTGGTGGATTTTCTCGACGTGCCACTGGCGTGAGTAGGGGTGTGACACCATCGGTGTTAATGTGTTATACGCTTGCTCTACGAACGAATCATGAATCAGTGATTCTTTGATGGCGTACGATATGACACTAACATGAATTATGCTGTACGAAATAAGCTTGTACCAGTTTGACCGCGTACGAGTTTAACTCTGTACCAGCTTGCACTGTACGATGTATTACTCACCCTCGATTCGTGCCTTGTGTGTGACAAGTTGTCAGCGACAAACTGTCTGTGCTGGTATCGTGCACGATATGGTGATGGCTCACGCGATAATGTCGTTGTACGAATTGTCTGTTTCGGTTGTTGCTACTTTGTGTTTGGGTACTGCACCGGCTTTATTGCGGTATGCTTGTGCGTCACCGTGACACTGTCACGTGTCTCACTTGCTGTGTGATTTTACCCTTGTCGATTACCTCCTGACAGCAGGCTGCTGTGAAATCACTGCCATGATGTGTTCATTTTTGTCATAGTCATCTTGGTGTACATCTAACGGGAACACACCTCCAACTCTGTACATCGATGATAAGATGAGAGACTTTGAAAAGAAACGTGAAATACTTGCGTCATCGTTTGCCCGTATCATGCTTGCGGTGAGAGTCTCACGGTGAGAGCCACGCAGAACCCAGCGGCCGGGAAAATTTAAACGCTTGATAATCAAGCCATGATTGTCTGTTCTTTGCAGGCATTAATAGTTAAGGCTTAATTTGGCGTGAGTTCCGTAATTCGAAGCTGTACTAAATGGTTTTATGCCAAGGAAATGTTGCGCTTTAAGCGAAGCGATGCAAATGACGTTCCCATTCCCGGGAACACAAGAGCGTTGAGTGCGAAATTGTTCTGGAGCTACGATCCAATGTTCTGGAAGCCTTCCAGAAAAATATCGGGAAGCCATTATTTGAGCACGACTGAAGGTATGGTTTTGGAAAGCGATCTTCAATAGCGGTCCTGGGGGTCCTGTTCAACATAATCGGGTCGTTCAATAGACTAGTTTTGAAACTCACAACCGGTTCTGGAACTGGTTTTGGGTAAACCGTGGTCACAGAGCCAGTTCCGTCAAAGTTTGATGAACGAGCCGAATGCATCCAATCACTGGAATCGGCACAAGCGTGCTAGATCGATTAGAATGGCGCGCGCGCCGAGAAGAGTCGCCACGGTCACCAGAAAGTACCGGACGTTGACCTGTTGGTAACGATTGCATTGAGCTGCGGTACGGCTACTCGCCTCCCGAGGTTATAGGCTAACGCCAGTTGCTTCCAGAAAGTGTACGCCACTAACTCGCACATCTTTTCAAATATCTTCGAAGTTTCAAGGATGAAGGCTATTCTGAAGTTGATTAATATTTTTAATTTTATGGGCTCCTCGGAGATGGCAGCTGAAAATTCAAGGAGAGAAGCCAATCCAGTTGCGGCTCGCTACATTACTTCTTACCAAGAGTACTTTCCATTCTGGCGCTCTCTCGGCAACAGCCACACTGTGGAAGGCCACAACGTCCCGACAGTCAGCCAGGTGGCAGCAAAATCTATTTTACACTGGAAATTTCCTCTCGATAGGTTCTCGAGAAGAATTCGGGGTCGCGGCTAGTGCAGCCACCGATGAAGCTGAAAATTGATATGAGGCAGTTCAAGATTTTGGACGACTTCAGACGAGTAACACGGCCGGTGATCTCGTGGTGGCAAGGGTTGCTTTAGGCTACACGGGAGAGGCAGGCGGAGAGGATACTGTCGGCCCATACCATTCCCAGTAGTAGTCATGCTGATTTACGTGACTCACTGTAACGTATTCAGAGAAGTTCCCGGTTACCGAAAATGACGTGTCGGGGCATGTTGACAGTAGGATTAAGCAACATCCATTGTAGTAGGCGGAGCGGGTTTAGAGGGTCACGTGTGGGACAGGTACGCTACAACTAGTGCTCTTGTAGGGAAGGATCGACCAATGCAGCATCAGCTAGCGGAGCGGTAATACGGGGAGGGGGCTTGGAGATATGGAGGGATATTATACAGATACTTCCCGATGAACAATGATTTTACTAATAAATTCACGGACCTCCGGCCGAGGTAGCGCTGCGATTGGGAAGCATAATTTTTAGCATTTTTCAAGGTACTGTGGGCTAAATACCAAACCACGGCCGAGTAGGATCCATAAGGACTTGGATGAGTTCTATTAACGGTTCTAGCGGCCATGTGCGCAGTAATGGTGTTATAAATATAACAGCTTTTAGTTAACTAATTCGGGAAATGATTTCCTTCAGGGGGCATTACTGTGTTAATATTTTTCCTTCCTAATGAAGCCCTCAGCTGGGCTAATGTCCCCCTTCCATCTTACTGTACTGTATCTATACGTAGCATATTATCTTACTACTGTACTGGTTTCTGCTGCAGCAGCGGCGTCCTTTGCTCCAGCGCGTGGTGCTGCTGGTGTGAACGGAAGGTCCGCCAAATTAAGTACAAGATCGTTGGAAGGGCGTAGAAGGAGCTTGCATATTATTGTTGAGAGGGTCGTCGATGCCGGCGATGAAGTTTCGCTGAATTTCGATCTCACGGTCGAGGCGACTGCTAACGTTGCAAACGAGTATCTTTGCCAGCTGCCCAACTCGACCGAGTTGTTCGCCCAAGCTGGTTATCGGTTCCTTGCTATTGATGAGACTCAGTCCATGGAGAAGGTGCAGGTTACAGCTTGTGAGCGATCGGATGCGGATGGTTCTGGAACGGTCCCGCCGCTTCCCGAGCAACCAGAAGCGTTGGCATTCGGTAATAGGGAAAATGGGACAGGTTCTAGCATATTAGTCGCAAGTATGATATAACAGATAGGGTAGCTAGTGTATAATATAACAGATAGGGTAGCTAGTGTATAATATAAAAGATAGGGTAGCTAGGGTATAATATAAAAGATAGGGTAGCTAGGGTATAATATAACAGATAGGGTAGCTAGGGTATAATATAAAAGATAGGGTAGCTAGG
>JAAPAO010000121.1:45262-70391 GCA_013115145.1 Perkinsus chesapeaki
GTATAATATAAAAGATAGGGTAGCTAGGGTATAATATAACAGATAGGGTAGCTAGGGTATAATATAACAGATAGGGTAGCTAGGGTATAATATAACAGATAGGGCAGATATGTTGAATACCGCAAAACAACACCCAGTAGGGTTGCGAGGAGCGGCGTCACGAAGGCGTCACGGAGGCGTCATGTCACCGCCTGCCACTGTGGGGTATAATATAACATATAGCGTACAAAAGATATTGTAGAGAGTAAACTGTATAATGTTAAACCGGACAAGCCGAGAGTATTAAATTCACAACTGCAGATATTGTCTGCCGGCTCCTTGCCTTTAGGGTTGTTGTCAGTACTGGTTTCATTTCTGCCCCTTCCCTCACAAGTGTTATATAAAGGGCAGATGTGACTGGGGACTGTATTTAGGTTGCAGCGCTTTCCAGGCTAACTCTGCAATGGGCCCCAATGAGCTGTGTATGGCCGAGGGGAGGGAAGCTTATGACTACTTCAAGTCACCGGTGCCGGCAGGCTTCGATAGCCAATGCAACTGCGCTCAGGCGACCAGGTGATAAGAAGCGGATCTTAGGTTGAAGAGCGCTTTTGCTTAGATGCAAGGACGGCGTATCGTGGCCTGTAAATAAGGAGGGTAACACCTACCCCGGCACGACTGCTGAAACGGCATGGTGGGAAGCTACTAGGGATAATGAGTGGAAGTATGAGGTACGTGTGTAGTTTTGGGGCGCAGTGAGAAAAAGCTTATCACCATCATCAGACGGCGGTTTGTACTATTACTGGGTGTTCTTGTTGGCTGGCGTGCACCAGTCAGGAGTACGATCCGTGCAAGAAGGAGTTCCTTGGAGATGGCGAGCTGACGGTTAACCAGATGAACCAGTACCTTTATGAAGGCTACCCACTGCCGCCGACCCATGAAGACACTGGCTCATCGAAGGACGTCAGTGTTAAGCCGGATTATAGGGTTCGGTACAAGGTGACAGGGTATGCTGACATGAAGGCAGCGGTAGCAGACGCCGCACGCATCCGAAAGCTGGCCCCGGATTTGGGTGCCTCGGTGCAGATGGCTTTTGATACGGCGGCCAACGTGAGCTTGACAGAGGAGAACTCCATCGAGATGCTGCAGGTGGACAGCCCGATATCCAGCGGAGATTCACAGGCCATGCTGGGGACCTTCAGCTATGTGGGGATACTACCATCGACCTTCCAAGCCTGCGCTTCGAACGTCGCTATTAGTGCCTTTGCGAGGGAAAACCGGAACACACAAGTGGCAGTGGAGAGCGATACGAGCGAGGTTAAGGTGTATACGGAAGTGCCGGCTGATGGGGATGGGCAAGGGTCGGAAGAAGCCATGGAAGGATTGATAACGGGTAAATTACTGAGGAGCTGCGCCAGCCCGGCTAGCATTAACAAGAACGATATACCTGTCATCGAGATGGAGAAGGCGCCGGAGCCAACGAATCCACCGAGCAAAGATAGTTCGAGTTTGCCATGGTAGCTCGCAGCTGAGGGATCATCGATGAACGTCCTGCTGTGATAGGTACGCGTGGTTCTTGATAGCCATTGGCATCGTACTGGTGATAGCTGCCGCGGTGTATATTTGGTGGGTTCTTTCATCAAGACGGAAGCATAGGGAGAGCCGCATTAAACTGGCAGAGGCCGATGAAAGTGGCAGCGGAGAGGGCGGTCTCATCGCACCCGCTACGGGATATATTGATGACGATGCTGACATGGCCACGGTTACTGGCATTGGGGTAGGTGGGAGGCCCTTGCTTCAAATAGAACCTTCCCATTTCGTTAGTAGCAGCGAGAAGCAATGACGGAGATGATCTCTTTGGCCTTTTCTGTCTCTTTTTTATGATTTTCTTCCGCGCCACGTCACGGCTCCGATATGCGCCTATTCCACGCTACGCCGCCGGCTGCATCTTCCCTTTCAGAGTATTTCCACCCATGCTCGCCTGCCGTCATCAAACACTCAACGAACTTCCCCGGCAGTGGAAGTCCCGACGGCGGTGGTTTCCGTTAATGCTGACGGTTCACTGTAAGAAATGGAGACGTTGACGTGTCACCGCTGCCCTTAGGACGCCTCGACTGCCGCTAGCCCCGAAGAACCCCCAAATGAAGTCCCCTAGCTCTCTGATAATGATGACGCCGGACTCGCACTGCGGTCAATGGGATCGGCTACGGTCGCATGAGGCGCCTTACTAATTACTACCGCCTTAGCCTTGTTATTATATAATAGATGTCTAGAGCTTTAGAAGCTCTAGGTTATTTAGATGCTGCCAAGTGTGATTATCCTCCTCATGCTTCGCCCTCCGCGCGGCGTCTCATCTGTCTAGTATCTCTGTTACTTACTGCTGCTGCTGCTGCTGTTGCTGCAAATCTTCCATGGTTTGTCCAGCGGTAGCCAGTATCCCTAACTCTCCCTCCTCCGTTCACTAAAGTGTGTATTAACCGCAACTCTCCTGTGGATGTAAATTTTTGACTGTCGTTGTCAAGCTATTTCCTCTTATCAGTTGATGATGATCTTCATGTATCTGATTCTTCGTGTCACATAATCTCCAACTCTGACCCTCTCCCCAAGGCCGGGCGAAGAGGCTCCTCAGTAAGGCTTAGACGACGTTAGGCTTCTTTGAGTGCGGCTCTTGTCTTCAATACTTCTGCTGTGCTGCTGCTCAGTCAACGGATCTATTGTTCACGCCCCTTATCTGTTCCGTTTCACAACCCTAGCCGCCGTGAGAGGGCTTTGACGAACACTTAGGCGGGTGGCAGCAGTGCTCTGTCTCTTTCATTGTACTTTTCTCGGCGTACCTCTTTTATTGTGTTACGCCGCGACAAAATGCTACTTCCTGTGCAGTTGTTTATGTCCCTTTTGCGGTCATCATCGTCATGCTTGGCGATGGTGGTGCCACTTTTTATGGTGATTAATAGTAGCCTGTCGATAATAGTGCGCAACGAGGAGAGTAGCGGAAGTTTAGCCAGCCTTCAGATCGAGTTGAGCATTGGCTTTGTTGACACGGGCCCGGAGGCCTTCTGTGGCTGGGCGCCTCAATTGATTGGTTCACTCTTGAATGAGAGCAACGCCTATGATATGAGCGTCTGCAGCCGGACGGGATCGGTCCTGCCCAGTTCGGCCAAAGCTCTCTTCGATGCCTGTCAAACACAGTGGGTGCCAGGGAGACTTTTAACGAAGGAGGGGTACTGCGCCGCGCAATGCACTGCCGCATACGACGCACTTCATATCAAACCGCTGGGGTTCTATTCTCTCGGGGAGTGCCAATGTGGGAAGGCTGCCCAGTGAGTAGAAAAATAGCTTTGCTCTTGCATGCTGTTGTTAGGTGTGTCGATGGTGAGTTGATTCCAAAAATCCCCAAGTTGAGCACGGACACCGGCTCCTTGGACATGTGGGCGAGAGCTATAGCCTCGCCAGACTGGCGCTTCAGGGTAAGGGATCATTGCTGCTGCTGCTGCCATGGCAACCTGTCTCTTCTCAGACCGCCACTTGTGAGACATGCGGATGCTCTTGTTGGATAGCATGCACTCCCGCGAAGCTTATGTGCGACACAAATGGCAAGATGGTTCCGTCAGAGAACTTAACCTACAATGACGTATCAAAGTACATGTATGCCGACCAGCTCGCTATCAACGAAGTCCCTTCTAACACCAGATCTGGCATTTACACTATAAGGGCGCAGAAGCCCGTTTCCGACTTCTCTGTCGGCACGCAAGATGGCACCTTCATTATTGACTGGGCGTCGACTAATTTATCAGATAAGGTCCTCGATTCTTTGGCATCACCCGGTAGACCGCCGAGTGTTCTATTTCGAGATGACAGTGCTAGATTGACAAGCGTGATACTGCAAGAGCAGAATCTTCCCGACGATCAGCTAGTCAGAATCATCTCTGCAGTAGGGTACATTGGCATCGCTCCCGAGTCATTCGTCACATGTGCTCAAGATTTTATTACGTCGGTGGTGCCTTACTGCGATGAAATATCTGTATTAATAGACTCGAATTCAAGCATTAGAGCCGGTATCACTTGCAGTTCTATTCGGAGCGTTTATCTTCTAATAAAAGCGGTCAGCATCAGTGACGGAGGAACTATTTTCACGCAGTGCGGAGGCAGCAGTGGTATCTTTTGGAATTCGCATGCTCCTTTAGCTACAATAAGATCCAGAGGGAAACGTAAGGACGTACCGGCAACCTCTGGTTTGGGGTGGTGGGCGTGGATGCTCATAGGCCTATGTATATTGTTATTTATTGGCTTGATCCTATCGGTCTTCATAGGAAGGTATTGGCGCACCCACAATAAAGGTTCCACGGTGCCACTTTTCAATCCCGTAAGATAACCCTTCCTACAGCTCTGGCTAATGAATCTTTGTCAGGAGGACACATCCTCGGGAGATGGGGTCCACCGCAGTAGCAGTAATCTGGTAACACCGACTGCGGCCGTTGATCCAGAAACGGGGTAAGGCTTCCTTATTGGAGATAATGCAGCTTCTTCCTATCTCAGAGTTCCGGTGTTGCCCTTTACTAAGAAGAATCCTACAACGCCGAACACTATAAGGTCTCTCAGCCAACTCTCCAGCGGTACATCATCGATAAACCCTCGCCCACTTCGCGTGGCTCAGGAGTCCCCGTTCTAAATCTGCTCTCGATAGTGTCGTATGAAGATCGTCTTCAGACGTTTACTTGCAAAATATAATAGCTTTCGATTATAACTTTATTTGGAGTGCTCAGGCTCGCTTAGTAGGGCTCCGAGCAGGTCAGCTTGCAGAGGGCTTTTACTGTAACAACAATGGTGGCTCTGAGGTATTACCTTTATTGCAAATCATTATCCTTCTTATAGTCATAGGACTTGGGTTTGCCGCAGTAAATTTGGAGGCTAATAAAAGTTGCCCGTTCACCATTCACGTGCTCCTATGCAAACAGACTTTGATTGCTACGAGACTCTCGGAATAGCTTGGTCCAATCGACTGCATGAGATTGTCGTGGTAGACCCTGCCAAGGTAACCATCGAACGACATAAACTTTGACAATTGAACACGCGAATCACAGGTCCGTCAGTTGTACTCGCACAGTACACTGTCGACTGCCCTGCAACAACGGAGGAAACTTGTAGGCAATCCTCTCCCATCTGTAGCCATACACATTCGACAGGGAAATATTCAGCAGCAGTTTGAGGAACTCATAGAAGCACTTGGAATGGGGAGCGCAAAAGCACAAGTACCACACGGTATAAAATAATGATATACATCACACACCTGCCTGCAGGGCCTGCGCGCACCGATAACAACAGCGATGCATCTACGGACGTCAGAGTGTCGCGTGTACCTGTATGTGGAGAAGCGTCGTGCGCTAGGCCTCCTTAAGGCACCGCGTGGTCTCGAAGCGCGAGTCCATAACTTAGACCTTATCAGGTTGGCTGCAAAAGGCTGTTCGTCGCCCATGAAGACTCTCCGCTCATTGAGATCCTCCCGCTTTGTGTAAGAGAGGCAACGATCGAACGCGAGCTCGACACTCAGGTTTTGGATTTTTACGTTCATGAGAGCTGTCAAAGATGTGGTGTTGGCCTCGCATTATTTCAAGCTATGCTAGATCGGGAAGGAGTCCATCCGGCAAGCATCGGTAACTCCATCGGCGAGTAGATGCCAATCACCGTATGGTCTGGCCAGCGTATGACAGGCCCTCACCAAAACTGCTCAGCTTCCTTTCTAAACACTATCGTCTGGATAAGTATTCCCCACAAGCTAATAAGTTCGTCATTTTCTCTGAGTACGTCGCCCGTCGTATCGCAACCTACAAATGGCTGATTGAGGTACTTTAAGAAAGAGCGCAAGTTATACTTGAAGCAAGAAGTCAGAGCATGCGTTGATGCCTTCTCGAAGCCCTCACAGTCGGACTTTGCGAAGAAGCGCGTAGACGCTCCTACATACCAAAGCACTCATAACGAACTGCTAAACTTCGAACCTACGACAATGGCTTTAAAGAAAGGGGACGGGAGTGAAAACGAAGAAGAACTGAACACGCAAGATGCTCTCAGCAGCGTCGCACAGGTGGGGCTCACATTCGCGAAGCTTGTATTGTCGCCGGCAACAGGTGATAGCTGATGTACCGAGCTTAGGCAGGGCTGCTCTCTCTGGTTGCGAAAGGCAACACCAACTGGAGATGATAGCCCTGCAGAGAAGCCTCAACGAGTCTCAGAAGAAGCTGGATTCGATGAAAGCGGAGAGTCAGCAAAATTCGGCTCAGGTGAGGGAGACGTCTCATCACACCGGAGGTCTCTTTGTTCTAGGTTACAACCTATACGCTACGACGGCCATTCTGAAGGAGTGAGCAACACGCCGATTGAATTTCAGCAATAACGGAGTCACTCAGCGTGTTCAGTGTTGAGTGATGAGGAATGCCAAGAGTGTAGCTTTCATTGGTATTTTGGGGCACAATGAGTGGCGCTAAAGATTATCCTTCGACTACCGTCAGCTTGCTCTCAATAGGACTTCAGTTACATGGAGATGGGATTTTAAATAAGTAGGCCTCTTGTCTATAGAGCCATAGTTATTAGAGCTATATAGACGGCAGATGAGACGTTTCGTGGGAGCTTCTGCCAAAGCAAGTGGTCCACAGGAGTCGTTAATCGTGAGAACCCCGCATTAACCGCTCTCCCATTTGGAACCCTCCATCTCATCAGCTCTGGGAGAATACCATTCTTGCTATAATTATGGTACATAGCAGCCAAATGCAAATTCCTCTAGATTGGGGAGGTAGTGCACGCACAGCCCGGTCCACCGGTTATCGGTGACAGATATTCAAGGCAACCATCCAGGAATCGAGGAACACATCGTAAGCTTTCTGCATTTCATCACAGGTTTGAAACCTGGGGTTCCGTATCGTTTTCCAGACATCTGCATTTCCATTGGAGGGGATACCGTCTGAGCCTCGAAGTCCTGAGACTCTGAGGTTGTCCGAAAGACTTGAAGCTCGATCTTAGCCTGAGCTTCTCAGGCACGCTGCGAGATTCCCGCGTTGAGAACCTTAGCTTCTTTATTGCTAGACATTAAACCACACTTGTGACAGTTGCATAACGAAATCGCACCCTGGGGCGCTAAGGTCCTCGCGCCAAGTATTTACAATGAAACGACCCGTAAAATAGCTGATCTACATATCATTGAGTCTCGCCATTTGAAAATGCATCTACCGCTCAATTCTAGTCTCGAGGGGCACCCCAAAGCAAGAGATGATGAGGAGTTTGTAATTTGCGTAACAATTTTGCACACACTGTGTGATTGATCCCAAAAATAAGTCTTTGTCATTATATTATGACTCTCGGTCACAGCGTCATGGCACAGCGTTTGCTGATAGCTTATCAGTGATAGGCCTGAACAGGATTAGCTGGGCCGCCCAGCCTGGGCGTACATACCGATCTCACAAGGAATTTCGAGCCTCTCAATCGTAAGTCTCGTCAATGTCACGTGGAGATGTTAACCATTGCACGTTAAATACTCCTTTTAAATTGACCACAACAACATTGTAATCGTTTTGTAACACTGGCGTTAGAATACTCGAACTAACTATCGCCGGAGAACCGTAAAGGGCCATGACGTGCCAATCTATCCCATTGCTGAGACAAGACCTGGCTGATCTGAGACAATATGACATTTCCGACATGCGACAGCTTGCTATATGAGACCAAATAGCTGTGGTACCGAGGCTTATGACGGGACACGCTTAAAAATAGCGCTATCTTGGTATTAGCGTCGCAACGGCCTTGTCGGCATCAACTCGTCCGAATGGGAGAATGACCTTCCCTTTTGAGTCTTTGAGGCTCTTCCGGGAAGTACTCTAGAGGATCTTTCTAACATCGGCAGGGGTTAGACCCGGAGCCAGACTGTAGAGCATAGAAGCCACTCCAGCGACGATCGCGGCTGCTGGTGAAGTACCGGTAAACTTTGTATAGGGGTAACGAATGGCCGTAGTTATAATACTATTGCCTGGAGCGGCGATATCCACATAGTTTGCAAAGTTAGAGAATGTTCCTAACCTCATCTTTGATTGCTCTGTTCCAGCAACACACAGCATACCCGTAAGTTGCTGGGTTAAGACGCATGGGTATCTTTTGTCGACAGTCACATTTATGCCATAGTTCCCAGCAGTGACGATAACAAGCATTCCGGCCTGCACAGCTTGTCTTATCTTCTGGGCAACCTTCGGTCTGAGGATATTTCCGGAGAATGCCATTAAGATGATTTTGATTCTTCTTGTGTCTTTGGTTTCAATGGCGTATTGTAAGGAAGCGGCCTCGGGCTCATCCACAAAATTTTCTTCCAAAGAAATAGGCATGATGTTAACAAGGTCCATCACCCCAGCTATACCGATAGAGTTATTAATAGTAGCACCAAGGACACCAGCCATCATCGTACCGTGCCCAGCCTTGTCATCAGTATCAGTGCTATTCCGAATCACATTGTAGCCGGTGACGAGGTTACCGACTAGGTCAGGATGGTTGTACTTAACTCCGGTATCGATAAGAGCTACGGTAACCTTCTGTCTCAACACCCTCGTCGAAGTCAGGCGTCTCCATGCTTTAGGGATGTTGATAGCATCAAAGTAGGGTGCTTGGTGCTTGTAGTCCGGATCGTTCACGGGAGGAACACCTGTCTTGCCCACGGAGCTTCTAGTGGCTGTTGAAGAAGCGATGAGGTAGCCGAGGGTGAAGAAGAGGCCCAACATTTGGGAAGAGGGAGGTGCTTGAATGAACACTTCGCAGACAAATTACTCAATTGCTAATCACTAATCCAGGATCGCTCACTTTGTTGATACTGTCTCCTGCGCTCCATCAACGACATTTAACGTGGTGGAGCATTGGTGGCGACATCTGGCCAGTCGTGGTGACACAGTGCATAATATTAGGCTTACCGATGTTGCCCCTTACACATATATGGGGTAGAAGTGCCCGCCATACCTCGTGTGACATGACTACATGTACGGGATAAAGTGCTATGACCTGTGTAATTGCGAGGGAGATCAATTTGCAAGGGCAAGGAGTTTGTGCTGGTGGGATAAGTCTTATGAGTTGCACGGCGCAGGCGCACAAGCCCGTCCAGTGTTACCCAAACGAGTGTCATAGTATCTGTTACTGGGGGTATGTGTTGTATACTTCGAGTAACATACTGTGTAACTCGTCTGCGAAGCCGCTCCGCACCTGATGTCATAAGCATTGGGGCGGTGGTACTTGTGGAAGGATATCTGCACGTCATTGACCGCTATATTGGGCTCACGGATACGTGGATGCTGGGCTGGCAGACCAGGCGTGCTTATACCTAGTTGACACTGATAACTCGTTCGGGATTCTACATTCTTGGTAAAATTCGGTGTAAAAGAACCGTGTGTTATCTTATGTTTTGATCGCTGCGCACCGGTCCTTAAAGGACAGTCCTTTCATGCTCCAATGACTTCTTGGAGCTGGATACCTTGACACCTATCTTTTCCTCATTATATGAACCATGCAGCATTCGCTAGTGAGCATGACAGATAGTTCGATTATCTGTAAGCCTGCAGGAAGAATCGTTCCGGTAAGTATCACACTCGCGAGAACTATCGGGTTTAGAGTAGAGCAGGTGGATGACACAGGGATCCTCAGGGTTCGACCCTGCTAGAGGGTGCCCCGAAAAATCTGCTTTTCTGAATAACTTCTGAGGAGGGCGAATATCTTGGCGATACGTGCGGCCTTGGTTAGCTCTCGATAGTGGCTCTCTAATGGCATATGGTGCTAGTAAGATACTCGCTGGGGTTGGCGAAACGCAAACTCTGAAATTCCGAAAATGGTGCGGTTATGATGGAAGAGGTCAGACTCTGCCGTTCAATTAGAGTAACACTGGTGCTGCGTGCTAAGTAGGATACAATTTCAGAGACAACTCCAGTCGTCTATCCTGCACGGGAAGCCGAAAAAGTTCTCTAAATGATTGCGATCCGCTTGAGCCATTCTTCACCACTTGCCACCGATATTCGGAGCTCGAGCTGCCGCGTAGATGAAAAACAACTTGTCGAGAGCCGAATGAGACGCTCTTTGAGGAAGCGAATAATACCTTAGTGTGGATGTGAAAGTCCGTTGACAGGGTAAAATAGTTCGTCGTGCCGGACAGGAACTTGTACGGTAGGATCATCCTATCGTAAAAGCATCCTATTGGGATGCGAAAACGAGTAGGATAATGTGAGGGCCAGTATCATAGACTATGATTCATAGTCGTCAGAACGATAAGGCGAGCATGTAGAAGAAACTACTACATAACAGCCCTTCAATTTGATGGGAGAATGGAACTTTAGAATGAGTAGGCCGCTAACAATATTTATGCCAATCTTCGTAGCTGATAGAGCTTTGTACAGTGCTGCATAATATGTTTCATGAGACTCTAATGATGAGAGCTTCTGCTAAACCAGTCATTAATTGTGGTAACCTCGCTGTATGTCCTCGCTCATTAGGAGCCCTCCCTCTCATCGGCTTTGAGGGTGTGCCATTCTTGCTATAATTACGGTAGACAGAAGGCGAATGCAGTAGCAAGCAGTGTCTCAAGATTGAGGGGGTAGCGCATGCACGCGCAATCCACATAGTTGGCCCACCGATACTACAGGCATGCATCCAAGAAGCGGAGCATTTCTTGATGTCCTCATAGTTCTTGATGGTCCTACACGAGACCAGCACCTATATTCCCATGTCTGAGACCATCAGCCAGACGCTGGCATACAGAGAGTACCACTGTGGTACTACTACCACTCGAGGTTCAAAGGTGTACAAGCTTCACTCGCAGGCATGCCGCGGTATTCTCGCGATGAGATCCGTAGCTTGGTAATTGCTAGACACTTCACTATAGTTGATTCGAAATATCAGCTTTTGTTATTATACATGACATCGTTATATTTGTTTATAGGCAGACCTTTTTTAAGACCCCACGAAAAATGCCAAGCCTCTCAATCATAAGTCTTGTCAATGCAACGTAAAAATAATTACAATTGCCCGTTAAATACTTCTCGTGTATTGAAACACAATAATAATAGCGTTAGTTGGTAACACTGCCGTTAAGATACTCAGCAAAATCACAGCCCAAGCGCCGTAAAAACCGGTGAGGTAGCAATGCAAACCCAGCAATGATTATAGAAATCGCTGAGGGAAGAAGGTATTTTTCGGCAAGTGGATTCTTGTTATCTGTGCTCAATCCAACATGCCTAGTTATAGCGCTATCTTGGTATTAGCATCGCCACTGACTTGTCGGCATCAACTCGCCCGAATGGAAGAGTGACCTTCCCTGTGGAATCTTTAAGGCCCTTCCGGGAAGTACTCTTGGGAATCTTTTTAACATCAGCAGGGGTTAGACCAGGAGCAAGACTGTAGAGCATAGCAGCCACTCCAGCGACGATCGCGGCTGCTGGTGAAGTTCCGGTAAATTGATCATAGGAGACAAGTGTGCTGGTAGTTTCGATTTTATCACCGGGAGCGGCGATATCCACATAGTTTGCAAAGTTTGAGAATGTTCCTAACCTCATCTTTGATTGCTCTGTTCCAGCAACACACAACATACTCGTAAGTTGCTGGGTTAAGGCGCATGGGTATCTTTTGTCGACAGTCACATTTATGCCATAGTTCCCAGCAGTGACGATAACAAGCATTCCGGCCTGCACAGCTTGTCTTATCTTCTGGGCAACCTTCGGTCTGAGGATATTTCCGGAGAATGCCATTAAGATGATTTTGATTCTTCTTGTGTCTTTGGTTTCAATGGCGTATTGTAAGGAAGCGGCCTCGGGCTCATCCACAAAATTTTCTTCCAAAGAAATAGGCATGATGTTAACAAGGTCCATCACCCCAGCTATACCGATAGAGTTATTAATAGTAGCACCAAGGACACCAGCCATCATCGTACCGTGCCCAGCCTTGTCATCAGTATCAGTGCTATTCCGAATCACATTGTAGCCGGTGACGAGGTTACCGACTAGGTCAGGATGGTTGTACTTAACTCCGGTATCGATAAGAGCTACGGTAACCTTCTGTCTCAACACCCTCGTCGAAGTCAGGCGTCTCCATGCTTTAGGGATGTTGATAGCATCAAAGTAGGGTGCTTGGTGCTTGTAGTCCGGATCGTTCACGGGAGGAACACCTGTCTTGCCCACGGAGCTTCTAGTGGCTGTTGAAGAAGCGATGAGGTAGCCGAGGGTGAAGAAGAGGCCCAACATTTGGGAAGAGGGAGGTGCTTGAATGAACACTTCGCAGACAAATTACTCAATTGCTAATCACTAATCCAGGATCGCTCACTTTGTTGATACTGTCTCCTGCGCTCCATCAACGACATTTAACGTGGTGGAGCATTGGTGGCGACATCTGGCCAGTCGTGGTGACACAGTGCATAATATTAGGCTTACCGATGTTGCCCCTCACACATACATGGGGTAGAATTACCCGCCTTACCTCGTGACAGGACTACGTATACGAAATAAAACGCTATGATTTGTGTAATTGCGAGGCAGATCAATCCGCAAGGGTGAGACGTTTGTGCTGATGGAGTAAGCCTTATAAGTTGCACGGCGCAGGCGCACAAACTCATCCAGTGTTACCTAGACGAGGGTCACAGTATCTGTTACTGGGGAGTCCCCAGTACCTCCAGTGAGGGTATCATACGCGATGCTCACTCCTTTTCAATCACACAAGTGTCGTCTTTCATGTCTGATGGTCAAGTCCATCTCCGCCAGGGAGATGGGTTCGGCCTCTTTATAACTATCAGCAACACAAACATCGCATTTTTTCAGTGGACAAGATGCGCATCAACATTCTGTCAAGCCAATGGTCGTGAACGAATGACTTGCTGGTTGAAGCACCAACCACCCACGCTTGGTCTCCGTGCATCACAGTGTTGCATACATGATAGAGCCTATCACTGGCCAGTCTATCTGATAGTCCAGTCGCACACCATGCCATCATAACCACGTAACGAATACGACACTTGTCTGAAAACAACACACAACATGTTGTTTCGGCCTTTATGTACGAGAAAGTACCATCAAGTGGTTGGACTAATCGGAAATTGCTGGAAAGCCAGCTGAAACGCGGGGCAGATACGCAGCACATCCCATAGCACGCCGAACATGGCTCTCGATCTATTGCACGCGTCCATAGGTTTTTGAAATCAGGCAAGAAATAGCCGATCATGAGAACAAACCTCAAGCATGCAAGATGCTTGCTGCTCAACGAACAAATGTCTCACAGCAGCTGCCAGGGTGCCAGTCGGCGGGTACTATAGCTTCACTCCATTGAACAGGTTTCTGCATCAGGTTGTTCGCGACCGTCGTGCCCTGTGTAGCCATATCGACGATCCATGCCGGCTGATTGCCTGCCTTGTGAGTCGCTAATAGCCGGCCTCCAAATAGCATAGGCATATTCAGGGACTCCCATTCGTATGCCTGATTCGGGCGAACTCCCACGGTCCCCTTCCTAAAGGCTATGTTTCGGCTCAAAGGTACCCTTCTCAAACTGGCGTCTCCCGGCAACTACTTCGAAGCGTGCTATGAGTTCCTGCACGGAATATCAGTAGCACGAGTAGAATTCCATTGTTGCTTCGAGTTGAAGCCTGCAGAGCTTGTGCGCTAGTATGGCTCGTGCTATATGGAACTCCAATACCCAAACGAGTCGAGACATTACAACAGCCTGAATATGCGAATGAATCCGAGGGCACTATACTTAAAATATTGAAATCTGTAACGGGAGCATTATTTCATAACAGAAGTCGCACGCAAAGACTTAGCCTTCGACGACGCGAGAATCTATCTCAAACGAGTACACATTGTGTACAACACAAGCAAAACCCAAGACGAAAAATACCATCAATTAAGACTCTCGTTGAAGGGCAACATGTTATTACAGAGACGCGACAGTGCTCTGACAACTCGAACTCTTCAGGTATATGGCTTGGAGTCTGTGGAACCTAAGGCTCCGAGCCCTAGATTAATGTTACAGTAGTAGCCTTAGGCTACGTAGTTAGCTAAGCTAAGGCAATTCCAGTTCATCAGCTAAGCATGTTTGATGCATCCAGGTACATAAGATGATGAGTTTGACAAGGGTTTTAATCAATAGCCTCCTTAGCTTACAACTTTTCTGTTAACCTATTATATGTCTTCGTATCTGACTATACTCTACGGACTTCTGTTGTCATGTGTTTATACGCAGACGATCAGGAAGCCACTTGGAAAATACACCCCGAGAGACTGGCATACAAGCACAGTCAATCTCGAGCTTGAATTTTTCGACGACGGTTCTGCTAAATACAAGATCTATTCTCCTCAGCATGACATTTGGAGTATTGAATCCTTCCCTGTTGTGATGCGCGGCCCTGCTGTTGTTGCCGTCAAGATCCCCCAATTTCGAGTGAACTATTGGTTGGACGAGCTCCCAGATAGGTTCGAAGAATTGGGGCTGCGGGTCTTCTTTTATGACCCTTTGCTCGACATGATTACCGTAAACGCGGCTGGACGTACCTTCCAGATCGCACATGCTTCGGACCCAGTGGAAAAGATCGCAGTCATTGACCCCAAGCAACCGGATGGTATCTATCAAAGTATCGAAGCCGGGTTGGAAGTGACTATGAAATTCGATTCGACGAGGAGCCGTGCCACGTACCACTTGGTATTACGAGATAGGGAGTACGACTTCCCCTTCGACGTTGACTTTAGCATGCTGAGCACCAGTTTGATTCGGGTGTGGGTGCCACAACATCAGCTTCATGCCCTCCATGGAAGATTTCCCGGCTTATCACACGATTACTTCTATCTCAATCTCGGCTACGACCCTGTGAATAACGAGATAACATTCTTGCTCGATGAACTCCGCCAGGTAACGCTAAAAAAGGTTCAACCTACAACTACTACTACTACTACTACTACTACTACTACTACTACTACTACTACTACTACTAGCACTAATGCTCCTACTACTACTGCTTTTGATACGACTACTGTCACAACCACCACCACTACCACTACCACTGTATCTACCTCTCGCAGTCGTTGTGGGGAACATTGCTGGCCGTTCGGTCAATTCTGTGTAGATTCGAACACTGCCAAAATGTCAGTGCGATTCGAGAATCATCACACTATGACTTTTACTGCTCATCACCAGAACATGCATTTGTTAGCTCGTGATGCGAGGTACGAGGTCCACGAAGAGGTTAACAACATTATCGTATCAATAGATGTTGTCAACTCTGACCTCAACGCCGAATTGCGAAGGATAAACTGGCTCGGTTTCACCCGTCTGAATCTTACTTTTGACCCTTACGATAATATTGTGATGCTTGAAGAACGTGGGCTTATCGCTCGCATGCACCTTCAACTGGGTTGTGCTGGTGCTATTGAAACCCCTCCGGAGCAGCCTCAAGTTGAGCAGAGTGTGGCGGAGAGTCACTGGGCTACTGACGATGAAGATGGCGGGGATTTCCATAATCTACTCCTCAGTATTCTTCGTTCTCTCCGTTAGTCACCAACGACCTCCATCAGCAGCTGATGATCAGCTTTTTTGTAAGGAAATACTACGTTGATGATCTGAGGATATATCCTACTATTATCCGAGTATTTATGTCTTGATGTACTCTTGGGAGATCGAGTGACTTGAAGTTTTGTGAAAGCCAGAACGAGTAGCTAGCATGTTACGTGTCTTAGGATGAATGTGGTGTTGCCTATCCAGCTCTCGTTGTTTCATTTCTGTAACTGTGATGCCCTGCGTATCCACAAATCCCGCTTCAGTTCGCATCAATGTCTTTCGTTCGAACTTAATAAACATAACAACACTAGTGTCAAGTGAGAGGAAGCAGTAGCGAGAACTGCAAATCTCGACCGGAGAGATAATCCGGCGAACTGTGCCATACGATCTCTGATAACCTCTGCCTCCAATGATAGAAGTTATGTCCTATAGTCTATAATACAAAGTCTCTGATAGAGACTCTCTATATCTGTTTGTATTCAAACTGTATTTAAGTCCATAATGACGACCCCCAACGTCGTTGGGCCAACGACACCTACGCTGCTCTCGCGGAATTCCGAAACGCTCCGGGCTTCGGTTCTTGTGATTGCTGAAGGGTAGGAAGAACCTCCGAGCTGGAAGCTCCAAGCCCATGCGAGCGTAGAATAGCTAACGTATGAGTGCAGCTGTGAATCACAACTATAATCATAGCGGCGCTGATCGAGAATAAAAAAGTCCCTAACAAATTTCCCAGAAGCTTTGTGGGTAGAGCTACCCTCCAGTTGCGAGCCGTTGGCAAGAGGGCTTTATTCCTCAAGGGTCTTCGTGATGGGCCAGTTACTTACATAGGCATCTCTCATGCTGACTCTCGGACATGTGTGTTTCTAGGTCATTACGTCCCAGTTCTAGCCGAGCAAGTCCACGGGTCGGGTTTGAACCAGGGTTTCACTAATGGGTTGGTAAATATTATGGTGTGAATATTTCTTGTCGGAAAGTTTGCAAGAAATAATTGAACCAGAAATAGATAACAATCTAAAAAAACTCCTGGCTCCGCTTGGGGCGGAACCTCCGCCGCGGGAGACCGTCAATGAGTTACAAGACTCGGACGCACAAGCCTAACCAGTGTTCCCGAAGCTAGAGTCATAGTACCTGTCGCTGAGGGTACCTAATTCAGAATTAGATACCCTCAGCGAATTATTAATTCTGCCCCCTGTCAGAGACCATCATAAGAGCTGCGCTTCTGGTGAACATATTCGTATGGTTTATTTGTATGGCCTCTCTAGCGCGGAACTGCAGAGCTCCGCTGTGGCAGCCTATTCCAAAGCTGCATTATAAATGCTTTGCGTAACCAGTGCTTACTAACCACTTTCACCTTTGACTTTCCGTTGCTGGCTCTCTTTTTTATATACTCGAGTCCCCCCAAAATGAGGGCCTCATTTCACACATAATGGGATTGTTTCACGTGTGAGGACGAGCACTACAGGGAAAATCACATGTTTAAACTTATCACTGGTTTACTTTGCTTCTAATATTCTTATTCAATACTGTCTTTCGTCCATAGTAGTTGCTTCGAACAGTTGTGGTTATTTCTGCAACTATTACGTATGGAGACACTTGCAGGCCGTAGTTCCTTGGTCAAGTGTGGTTTGAGATACCGTGTAGTGTTGCATCGTCGTTATACTTTATGCTCGGCAATGAAGCCACTCTCTCCTGTTCGCACTTTAAACTCAACATGATTGCCGGTTTGCTAAAGCTCGCTTACGCCACTTGTGGGCAATGAAAAAAACCGTGAAGCGGCGGGGATCGAACAAGTTTAAGCGTCGCCGCTGTTCCTAACCAACTACATAGAGAAAGGTGAGCACTACGAAGCTGAACAGCAAGCCAGGAATACTGACCTGAGATCAAATGGTTAGCATTCCTCCGTTTATTCCACCAACTCTGCGCCGAGCCCTCGCTCGACTTTCTCTAGGATAAAGCCTACCTGAGCGTCTTGAGTGACACTAGAGATCCCTAACGCTGTTGATAAGCCAAATATGAGAAGGCTGTGGGCCGATGCCTGGTCAACGAACTTGAAGTTCTCATCAGTCTCGGGGGTGAAGCATACAAGGTTACTGAGGCATGATATGAGATTCGAAAACGCGTGATAACAGAATTACAACAACTAGTGATGACAAACAAGCATGAAACGCTATTTTCATTCATATCTCTACTTACATCAGCCATAACGATCTTGGTAAAGCGGCCAAGGTGAGCAAGAAGCCATAACAGCTGTAGTGGATAGCTACCCATACAGATATGAGATGTGCTCCAATTATAAGCCCGCCAAAGTATCTAGTCAAAACTGATATTCGAAGAGTAAGACTGAGATCGTCTAATATACGAAATCAATCCGTTATCACAGTAACGAATTCTGCGATGTTAGTAGTAGGGCCGGACCCTCGGTACATTCGACTTCCTTTCGTGCCAAGCATTCCTTCTAATGTATAACAGCCAGCCTTCCAGTCACATTTCATATCCCTGATATTATTGGCGCTCAGTATCTGAAGAAGTTTATCAATATCTTTCTTGCAGAATTGTCTATTCCTTACCACTGTAACCATCATGGCCACTGGTAAGGTAAAGAGGAGTAATTCGGGTATTTTACCGGAGGATTGGGCCGAGTCGGTCAGACTTAGCACGAAGTGCATAACGTTGAGGGGCCCGAAGCAGAGGAACCTATTGAGTAGGAATGCCACAGACTTGAGCACTTGTATTTGAACTTACACTACTGCATTCCCAAGACCGATATACTTCAATGGTATCGGAGCTGCTGTGTAGGTGATCTATGAAGAAGCTCCTCAGGCTTTGCCCAAACACGCATTAATTACGGCGAGAATGGCCCCAATTATGATTATCATCTGTCGGCATTGTAGAAAGCTGCGTCGATGCCACGGATGTAGTGAGCCGACAGAGATAAGAATATGGTCAGCAAAGCCACCGAAGATACCATCTGGTGTAAAAGTAATCAGGAATAGTGAAAGCTAGAAGGACCTTACAATAGCTTTTATAGAAAGGCGGCCGTTCAGGACTGTCATATCCGAGTTGGCGAAATCTGCCTTGTCTACGCCATTTCGCCAGTCAGCTAGTGAGTTCACTTGGTTCGCTAAGGATTGCATTACGACCATCGATAGAATCTGAGGAGTTGGTTGAAGGGAGTTTACTTCACCAAACGGGACTCGAACTCACCAGTTCACTAGCACGCTGAGCCGATTGTATCTCAATTCCATACCAAACGAGTGATGCTGCTGTAACAGCCAGTGGAAGTAGTGAAGCAGGGAAGGACCAAGGGCGAGTCGTGATGAACTATCATTGAAGTTGAGGATCCCTACTAACACTTTCGTACCCAGTCCAAGAACTTCGATGCACCGTCATTGCAAGGGGCAGTTTGTGCAACAACTTTCATGGCAATCACAAATACCGTACAATTGAAAAGGTTGAAGAAGGCGGGACCTGATGGAATAATATCGTCGAGGCATCCTAGGTACCTTAACATAAGAAAGAGCTAAAACGGTCATTGTTAGTTCAGGATTTAGCGCAGAGTACATGGCGATGTCTGCTGACCACTTGAGTCGAGCGCCTCTTTCCAGGCATTACCGTTGGCGGCCGCGTCCAAGACTGTACTTGAAAAAGCCACTATTGCCATTAATAACGTTCCTGTTTTCAATAGACCTTTATTGCCTAATGACGGTAATACAGATATTAATGTGCTTAGAATACCCAACAATCCAGCTATGCATAGGCTCTGAATAGAGAGGGTTCTATTGTATACCATTACGAGGAGGAGCATAGGCTACCCAATATAAAGAGACGCAAATAGGGCGAGGAAGCCAATCTCCGAGGGATATCTCAAGATTATCTACTCCTTTGGAAAAGTCCCTGACATTGAGATATGAAGCGCTATCTACACGTCTTGTCTTACATCGTGGGATTTATCCCTTATATCGCCATGAACCAAACACATGATACTGCTGCAGCTAAAGCCCCGAGGAAGAAGTCTGACATCTCGCAGAAAAGTGAATCTACTATCTGAGAGCAAATGATGACATTACTCAGAACTGCCTACGGAAGTTAAACCGATACCTAAAGATCCGAATGACGCTAAGCCGCTCAGAAATTCCTATTTGTCTGAATATTTCTTGTAGATTACCGTCACTAAGCGGCGCCGCCCTGGTGCCACAGGCTCCTGGGGACGTCCGAGGGGCTTCTTGGCGCCGTCAAGTGCTTGCGCCACGCGGATCAGCAGGTAACAGGTCACCACCGCTCCCGCATGCCTCCTCGAGGGGCTGCAGAGAGGGTAGTCGATGGGTATACGTGGAGCATTCACAACATTAGGTTGGCGTTACGAACTCAGTAATAATGAAGGACCATGTGCATGAACCATTTCTGTGTGACTCTTGTGTGGAGGGAGGCCTCGGGGCCTCAGCGTAGATGTTCCTTGCACAAGAATGCGCCACTCACCTCTGGGAGTCGATTGCAATCACAGGAAGCTCCGAAGTCTGACATTCTCGGCGTATCCGAATATCGAGTCGGGAATTCAAAATTTCAGGTCAAGTCACTTGAATCAAGTGGACCATACGATCCCCGAGGGCCCCGAGTCGGGGAGACTGTGCTGAGACGTGGATAGTCGCAGTCTCAACGCCCAGCGCCCGCCCATGGGCAGCCGCTGTCCCGGAGGGAGGGAGCGTAGCTTGCCTCGTTATGAGTTTGAAGCCCAAGGTGAGAGAAAGTCACACCTATATTCTCAAGGCACTATTCGACAATCTGAGTTTTTTGTTCTGTAACAGAAGTCTGTTGTGTTCGTGGATCTGCACTCAACCGATCTGTCTCCAGGAGGCACAGGCCCTGTGCCACAGGGTGATAACTAAACGCACAGTGCAGATTTATAGCTCTCATCTATGTGTAAAAAACGCCAAAAACGCTCTATCTATCCAAAAAACGTAAACTAGTAATCGCTTTTCGGACGAAGCTTTCTTACGAGTCACCCCGGACTGGAAAGTTAATCTTTCTTACTGTATTTTTTCGAGCTACACGGGAACCAGATATGATACAATATCAGAAACTACTACTCTGTGACGAAGGGTCTGCGTCATTTTGATGGAAAATCGGAACTGTTTCTCTCCGAGTTGGTGCGATCTGCTTGAGTCCCGCAAGACCGTTCCCAGTGATCAAAGCTGTAACCAGCGCACAGATAGAACACAACGCGTTCAGAGCAGACGGAGACGCTCTTCAAGAAAGCGAATGATACCTTACCCCCGTTGCCCGGTTCGTAGCGAGCTTGCTCGAAAGCAAGTAATAATTGAAAAACGTTTAAGACTCTTAAATTGAGAGTAAGGTTCTGAGTTGTTAGAACGTTCAAGCGATCAGGTAAAAATACTATCTAAAAACTGTAGGGCTTGGGAAGCCGGGTGAATCAGATTTCGAGGCTAAAAAGGGTAGCTAAAAATGATACTGCATCAAAGGTGTGAGTTGTAGCGGAGGTTTCTCTGGGTATTACTTGGACGAAGGTTGTACATACTTATAGCTCTTTTGATAGATGATAAGATATTCAAAGCACCACCACCCGGCCTCAGAGGTTTATGGGCGACTTGGAAGCGATCAGCATCAGCGAGAAGTATACGTTTGACCATCAAAGGCTCGACACCCAATGATAGGAGTATAGCAGCAGCGCCGCTCACCATAGGAGTTGCAAAAGAGGTGCCCGAGGACCATTCGTGAAGACCCGAGAAGCCACGCCCAGTATATACGTCCTCTCCGAAAGCAGCGATGTCCACACGGTCACCGAAATTTGAGAACCCTGCAAGATTGTAGATCGGGTCGTTATTGAGGGCGGCCACGCACATAGCGTTGGGACCACCATACCAGCACGGATAGCAGTCGTGGGCATCTTCGTCGTCATTACCAGCTGCGGACACCAGCAGAATATTACGCTCCTGTGCTCTCAGCATCACGGTCTCCAAGAGGGCTCTCTCGGCTGAATAATGACTGATGTGATATCTCAGGGACATAGAAATCACATCAACGCCGATATCCATTGCCATTTCGAGGGCCTCTATGAGCTCAGACAATCCTCCACTAATTTGTAAAGATACCAAACGGACATGGTCTGGAGCGACTCCAACCATGCCGGCAGAATTATTGCCACGAGCCGCAAGGACACGGCTAACGCGCTGACCATGATAAAATGGCGTGACGGTGAGAGTCGAGCTGTCACCTATGAAGTTCCATCCACCGTCGATAACTCTACCATAACTAGTATTAAATGTGCTCTTCAGCGGTGCCATGTCCGGATCAGTAAAGTCAACTCCTTGATCGATGACGGCCACTGTGACATCTTTCCTCGGATATTGCTGAATAAGCCCCCAGACGTCTCCCATTCTCATACGGTCTAATTGGGTCTGGAACTTTGTATTCGGGTCATTAACATGCAGACTGTCATCAAGTTCGGTCATTTCGCCGTTGATGTCCTTCCCGCAGGTGACAACCAGGTCTGGTAAATGTCGTTCAGCCTCATGTAGGTAAGCGCAGAAGTCAGCATTGCTCACAGAACCAGTCGATGTCGGTACAATTTGAGTTTGAGCGAATTTCAGCGTCTTGATGCGGGATGAAGAAAGAAAGGAGGTGATCCTTAGGTCCTCTTGAACACCAGCCTGAGAGAGAAGGTCCGGAATAGTATTGACGTCAACCACCGAGCCACCAGAGAGGATAGAAGCAATGGTTCGCTCTCCATGGACATCTTGAGGAGCTGCCTGGCAGGCGAGTAGGAAGGCAGAGACAATACGCATGGTAGGCAATAAAAGTTAAACCTGAGATGGAGGTCGAATTCCGTAAGGAAGAGAATCCTTCCGAGGAGCCACCATTATTTATAGTTGTTCAGGAGTGGATTAGGTGACATATCATATGTCTCTTGGTGACGTTGACACGTCACCACGCTGCCAGGCGCGTCTACAGGGCCTGGCGCAACGACGTCACAGCCACGCTGTTGAGGGAGTGTTAACCATCAGGGAACTCAAGGAACCAAAGTGAGGCAAGAATCTGAAAATCTAATCTTAACTTCGTACATTAATAGCAGTACTAGCGTCGAGCTGAGCTTAAGGCTCCATTGTTGTGCAGTTGCACAACAACAGGGAGACTGTCGCCGATGGGGCGGAGTTGGATAAAAGAGGGAATCTCCGCCAACCTTCGTACCAAGTTCAAGAACTTAGATTCGCGGCATTACAAGCGATAGTGTATGCTCATTCTCTCGTGGCCATCAGCAATACTGTACAATGGAAAGATGTTGAGAAGGTGAGACCTGATCGCATAAGTACGGCGAGGCATTCCAGGCACCTCCAGATATGGGAGGCCAAAATTCGTTTAGGGTTAGCACAGGGGACTCCGCACAAGAGCCTCTCCGGGCACTACCGTTGGCGATAGAGTCGAAGGCTGCACTTAGAGCAGCTACTCTTGCAATTTCTAAGTTATCAATACGTTATTAATAATAACGCCCCTGTTTTCAGTAGGGCCTTGTTGCCTAATGACGGCAATACAGATATTAACTTTCTTATAGTACCCAACAATCCAGCTATACACAGGCTCTAAATAGAAATGCGCCATTACAAGGAGAAGCATTCGCTACAAAATATTACGAGACACAATTAGGACGTGGGAGACCGTTTCCGAGGAACCTTCCGAGGAACGTTCCGAGATTATCTTCTCCTTCAGGAAAGTCCCTAACATTAAGGGTTCAAAGCATATATATGATTCTCGTCGTATTATACGGAAATATACGACTCGTATATTTCCGGGATTATCCCGGATACCACCATAAACCGAATCCTTGATACTGAAGCAGCCAAAGGCCTAAGGGAGTCTGGCACCCTGTAGAAAATTGGCTTTCTATTAGAGAACAAATCATGAGATTGCTTGACGCCTGTGTGCACACCTGCAGCGTAGACCCGAGTGACGGGAAAACGGTGCATAATTTTCTAGTTCTTGAAAGCTCTTTGGTCTGGGGAGCTTCACCAAGCACCTGTGTGCGGACCAAGGCGCTTGCGGGGCTTGTACAACAATGCTTCCCGCATGCGACTTTAATGGCAACAAAAAGGCAACTCGGAATCCGAGTCTCGGATACATGGTTGAAGGAGAAAAGGCCGATACAGCATCGGCGATACTATCATATCGGTCCGATATTATCGGACATATGTTGCAGCGGTGGCCGGTGGAGACGGATATATTATATTCGATACAATTTCACAATACTAGTTCTTCCTATTATAGGTGTTTTGCGCATGCGTGCGTCTACGCCGGACCGCTCGAGGATTCAAAAGGGACACAGTACCCGCCAAGTCTAAAGACTGTATTTACTTTCGTGGGTTTCACGCATTTATTTTTCCTAGTTCGCCTTTGAAATTTTAACACAGAGGTTTTATACTATGACAAGTGCATTACGCGCGCTAACGTAACCGTTTCCCGTGTACGGGACGACTTAGATTAATAATTAAAGAAGCCGTAGAAGATCTAGGGTTAGGGGTTGTTCTAGATGATGGTGTAGCGTCGTTAGACGGAGGGGGTGCAGAGGGAGTTAAACCTGTTGAATCATGAGAGAAAACAGAGCGATTGAGAGTAGATCATTTCGTCCCAGATCTAAGTAGCATCCCGTTTGGCTTGTAACACGACTAAAAGAGGCAACCAGATATAGTAGAGCGAGTGGTTAGACGAGCTCAAGATACTAGTTAAACGCAAGAGTTTGGTTATAACTAGATTAGACTATAGATGCAGATACTAACGAGTAGATACCACAGCTAATAGATTAGAACAGACTAAATAGGAGTCCAACTATATCGCAAATAGTTCAGATAGAACTCAATATAAGTTCCCTAGAGAACTCAGTGTAAGTTCTCCTAGTTTTTAGGTTCCTAAGAGGAACTGTAGAACAGTTATCTTAGAACCGTTGCAGATATGGCAGTTTCAGGCGAGCGATAAAGAAGTAGCGCTGTCCCTCGGACGGCACACCCGAAAAAGCGGGCGAGCCAAATTTTCAGAGCACCTACTGTGACAGGACTTTGTGCATGTACTTCCCGACCAATGTGTACTCACTAGTTAGTGCCAAGCTCCATTAAAAAGCACTCAACACTATTTCAGTATGCAGCTATACCTCGAGCCTGAACTAAGTCCTATACTAGCCCCTAGTAACTAGAGTTGGTTGAGGCCGGAAGTCCTCGCTGTCATTCAGGTCTACGAGCCCTTCGTGCCCTAGTCCAACGGCTGTTTCAGCTTAATGCATTTGTCATAGTGTAAAAGCTCTATGTTTGAATTTCAAAGCCAAATTCGAAGAGTTAAATGTGTGACGACCGCCAAAGTATATACGGTCTTTAGATGGCGGCCCGCCTTTGGCGGGTACTATACACCGTGATAACTGTACTCACGGTATAGAGTTGTGGGACCTACCATGTAAACGGTAACTCGCCATTCTTCAGGATAAAAGATGTGACAACTCGTCACTAACAAGCCACCTTAGACAGGAAAAATTTTCTACCTCATTCGGTTGAGCTGCAGCGTCTTGTGGCTCAAGAACAGTTCTTCCCAGTGACAACTCGGCAACTTCATAAGAATTTGAGTCATT
>JAAPAO010000122.1:0-69506 GCA_013115145.1 Perkinsus chesapeaki
GCGCATCTGACTCCAGATCAGAAGGTTGTCCGTTCGAATCGGGCCGGGGTCATGTCATTTAGCAAAAACTATCGGACTAAAGACCAACCTGTCGGACGCCATCCGAGTCGCATGACCTGACCACTCTTCTCTGACCTTGCTCCAGAAATTGAACCGATTTAGCCTACTATATCACATTTGTGCAGGTCTCCAGTATGTTTCGAGAAACTCGAGATTGCCGACTACTTCCTCATTGTGCATACTCTGAAAGAAGAAATATGTCTCTTGTCATCGGCATTGATCCTATCGAGGCTCGGATCATCGATCCTCTATCCGTGCCGCTGTCAACACAAGAGTCACACAAGTTGTCATCGGTGTCTTATGCCGCTGAATGCCTCCCCTTAGCAGATATTCTAAAAGCAACAGACTCGCAGACGGTGGACGTAAGTGTTGATTGGTATTGACTCCTGCGACTTCCCCGTTCGACACCTCGCGTTCGAGCGGCTGGAACGGTCTAAGGTCGCACGTATTCTCGCAGGTACTCTTTCTCGATGCTGAAGGTAGTGAGGTAGCAATTCTCGACAGCTACAATTTTTCGGCGCAGCCCAAGATTCGCGTGATCGTGGTGGAAGCTAGCGACCCGAGAAAATACGTCGAACTTGAGCAGATCTTCTACAGAAATGGCTACGTGAAAACCGCAGTTCTCGGAGGCGATTGGGTTTTTGCCAAGCTTGAAGACAGTGCCCACGTCACCGCCGAATGAGTGTGTTATCAACAGAATGACAGTGTCTGGTCGAGTTGCAGTGAGGCATACGCGGCGTGAAACTCCCCTCTTTGCAAACATGGAATTCTTGCGGATAGTATCGTGCTGTTCTCTACAGCATTGTTATGACAGGAAATCAAGCTAAGCCTAGCTTTAGTTTAACACAAAGTTGAGATGTTCGTACTCTGGGTGCTACTTTTAACACAACAAGGCAAATTGGAGACATATACCGTCTTGACGTTAAAGCGATTACGATTGATATAATTAGAGTCAATAATTAATTCACTTGTCGTCGTCACCTCACTTTCGATACTATCACAAATCATAATGCAGTTCTACCATGCGGGGGACTTTGTAATGGCTGCCATTGAAGTGGGAACAAATACATACTTTTTATTCGTCATAATAATGAATTCATAGAGACTGTGAACTCATCGAGATGCACCACCCAGTGGAGCAACCAGGTCTGGATGAGCTCGGATCAGTTGGCCTATCAATACCTACGGGACGTCCATAATAATGACACGACAACACGGCAAGACTTACGTTGGCGAGGTCACGTGAGTCGGGGTCAACACCTACAGACGTGGCCTCAAGAAGGGACTGCAGCATCTCAGCAGCCTCAGACCTATCACGCTGCACTGTAACCAGAGACTGTCGTCAAATACCATTACTTCGTAAGGTTAGACATATCCCAACTAGTATCAGCAGCAGGAGGAGTAGGAGAGGTCGGATTTGGTGACTTCGGTGTGGGACGCTGATACATTAACCATCTCCGAGAATGCGCCACATACTTTATGATAGCTACTTGGAGCTCCGAATAGCTCTTGCCCGAATGTGGGGTTACAAGGTGCCTAGGAATCTTAGGTGTGCCGCCATTCTTGAACAGTTCCACGTCTCTCGGTGATGTGGCGAAGCAAGGGGTGCGGGCCTGAGATGCTTACACCGCCTACCCTTGCTCAATAGCCGCTCACCATGCCCAGTATTTCAGTCGGGTCCACACTGAATAAACTACCCCGTCTGACAGGTACGCTCGGTACGGTCGATTGTAGGGATGAGGACGGCCCCGCAGATTCTAACAAGGCGTGCCCATGCCTGCTGAGAGCACCCATGACCTCACCGTCTCCGTCGCTGATAATACTGAGCACACTGTTTCGTCTATTATCTCGATACTCCTGTTCACTGGTGAACGACGAGCTAAGGCAGAGAACGTAGTCGGATCTCCAATAGCTCGTAACCTTAACCAATCGCCCTCCCCAGCAGAATCATCACTCTGTGTCACCATTCGTTCAAGACTGGACGTGTCGAATACTGGAATGATATGTGTAGAGGGTCGAGCTTCTTGCACACACTCGCCTGGTATGGCATCGCAGGACCTGGACAACCCGAGCTGCAGCGCGCCATCATCGCAGGCCTACTCGCTAACAAATGTGACAACACTGCTCCTTCTGACACGCGAGTGGGACTCCGAGGCGAATACAGTCCTTGTCTCGAGGGATGTAGGCACGCCTTCCTCCCCTTTGACTACACGGAAGGTCTGTTCATGAACAATATTAACTACAACTTATGAACATCCTACTTCTGAAACGCTGCTCCGTCTCCTTGGTGAACAGATAGGCGGGGCGAGCAAGCTGCTGCTGCTGCTGCAGCCGAGTGTGCCTCTGAAAGACAGGATAACTAATGCACCGGAATCAGGGGCCCACCGTCTCTTGGTTATCCTAGAAGGAGTAGTCCCTGCGAGCTCTAGCTGGGAGGCAGATTCCCCCTCGGAGCACCCTGTGTGAATGAGTAGCTTTGTCGATAGCAGTCTTCTTACTTGTGGATATCGATCCTCTTATTGACCCTCTTCTTTCTAGTAGATCGGGATGCTTCGCTAGTATCGACTAAAAAGCGGGTAATGTCTTGGAGGCACTTTTCCTACTAGGGATGATACTTTGAATGAAGCAGAAACCAACGTGGATGCAATGGGTACCTTGAGGGTCTCGTCATCATCCCGTGAGGATGCCCCTCGATGATAAGTCCTCATAATTAGAGACGCTAATGTGCGAGCAGCATCTACACGGCTGCTGCTGCTATTAGTGTGTTGTTCACTGTAAGTTCCAGCTGCTGCCCTTGTCATCATCGACCCAAGACTTCTGGTATATTAAAATGATTTAATTGACTTCTAATCAACTAAACACCATACCTTCACTGAATTACAATAATTCATTCGCGGCGGAGCAATCCAGAGTTTTTTCCGAGCGCAGGCAGCGCTTTGCGGGCAGCGCAGAGCATATGCCCCCTTCTGGTAGGTTCTCCGAGCCTGGGCGGGCGCGAGACCGCTTCAAGTAGCGGCCGCCGGGTCGCTTCTTGAAATTTTCTTACTGTCTCTCCTTGACGGACTTCTAAATCATAAGTTGTTCGTTATAATTCCTCTCGCAATAGCATTTGAGTAGAGTCCTCCCGTACTGAGTGGAATCGCTTTTAGAAACCGTCTTTGTCGGAGTACCTTAGCTTGGTCTTTGTGTGATGTCATCTGTCTCCGCTGAGCAAGATTACTAGCACAAGCATAACACCAGGGCATAGAGATCTATAGGGAGGATATAGCAATGGAAACGATTTGAAATCTATACGCCAATCGTTCCCCGCACGAGGTGCCGTCCTTATTGCGGTTTTATCGTGGCGTAGAGCTACCTCCTCCTTGGAGCTTGTAGCATTGCCCTGTTCCTCAAGCCTAAGATCCGGGCTAGCTCTGTGGTGGATACAGTCTTAATGTCGCTCTTAAACCAGTATGTCGATCTCAACATGTCCAGTTGTTAGTATTTTTCAAATAGTAAAGTGCCCCAAATGATGTCTGTTGCTGGTCGTCGTGTCGCGAGCTTGGCTAGTGTGCCAGCTTTCCGCATGGGTTTGGTCCGTTGCTTCGCATCCGCCAGCGGACCCTTCCAGTGCCCCCCTCTCCCCTATGCCAAGAATGCCCTCGAGCCCCACATGTCAGCTGAGACACTTACCTACCATCATGGTAAGACTGATACCTTATAGAGTCGCTTGGGCAACTGTGTTTTATTAGATAAACACCATCAAACTTATGTTGACACTTTGAACAGCATCGCTGCCGAGAACTCGACTATTGCGAACAAGTCCTTAGAGGAAATTATTAAGACTGAGACTGGCAAGCCATTCAATCAGGCCGCTCAGGTGAGTCCATCTTACTATTAGATTCATAGAGTGCCAGTGCAACAACCCGCTTAGATATTCAATCACACATTCTTCTTTAACAACCTCGCACCTAACGGTGGTGGCGAGCCTACTGGAAAGATCGCTGGTCTTATCAACCGAGACTTCGGCAGCTTCGAGAAGTTTAAGGAGGAGTTCACCGCTGCCGCTGTCGGACATTTCGGCAGCGGTTGGGTGTGGCTCATTGCCGATGACGGCAAGCTGAAGATTGTAAGGGGGTTGCTCAATTGGTTTGGGGTCCCTAATGACAGCAAACTGGCCATTGTAATAGGCGGGTAGCGCCAGTCGCCAAGAAGGGCCACACCACGCCTATAGTAAGGAGTTTAGTACTATTTGTAGGTACAAGGTCATGATGCCGGCACCCCTGTGAAGGAGAGCAAGGCGCCTCTTATGACCATTGATATCTGGGAGCATGCCTATTACATTGATTACAGGAACGCTAGAGCTCAGTAAGCAGCTCATCTGCTAATCTCTACCAGTCATTCCCTAACTTTTGTTTTCTAGGTATGTGAAGAACTACTGGAATCTGGTCAACTGGGACTTTGTCAACCAGAAGGTTACTGAGGCCGGACTCTAAGTTGCATCAGTTACGACCCTAAATGGTTCACTGCTGCGGCTACCTTCGGCACCCATTTGTCCTTGCTCGGATATTTATACCGCATAACCGATGACGACGACGCTGCTGGCATACTACCAGGCCGCATTGTTTTAGAGAGGCTGATAGACAATACCATTGCTGTGTGATGATCTTCATTGAGTGTAATCAGCAGTTTCCATTGTTGATCCATTTCTTACAGTTGTGCTTCAATTGGGTTTTGTCATCGGGTTGGCTGGCTCGCTCAATTCTTGGGTTTGAGAATGAGGCTTCGGTAGAGCGAGATAACTCGGGGGCATGATGGTCTAATGCACTAGGAGAATGAGTGAAATGCGATCTTATTATGGACTTTCAATATCGAACATCTCAAGTAGGTACGAAGTCTAGCTCAAGTCAACTTCAATCTAACTCTTATAACAAGTTGTCTATCTTCCTCGTAGAGCTTAGAGAAGAGCCTTTGCCATATGAACATTATGTCATCTTACAGATCTGAACGTGAATGGAGCCTCCAGCACCGAGAATATTGCACACGTCCGGATCCCTCTCTATATTTCGTTCAACGCTCCACATTAGCTTTGCAGTACCTGTAGGTGTTGTGCTGCGCTGGGCTTGGTTACGACACAATTGTCCCAATGTTTTGTGTGTTACTGTCTCCAGCTCGGAGCACTCCTTTAGGAATATCAGCTAATATATAGCAGTGGTTGATTGTTCATATTTCCTTAGCGTTGAGTAACTTCCGTACTCTCCACTACAATGTCTGGTCCTCATGTTCTCCCTCCTCTCCCCTGGGCTGAGAATGCCTTGGAGCCCCACATGTCCGCCGAGACCATTCAGTATCACTACGGTAGGCCTTAGCATCAGTGTGTTGGTCGTGGACGATTGCCGCCGTGTGTTTCAGGGAAGCACCACGCCACCTACGTAGCCAATCTTAATAAGATCTGCAACGAGGATAATGAAATAGCCAAGTTGAGCTTGGAGGAGATTATCAAGACCAAGAGCGGTGGAGTCTTTAATCAGGCTGCTCAGGTAGGGTTCAATTTCGTGGCGAAGTGACTCTAATCTCCTATTTAGACCTTCAATCACACCTTCTTCTGGAACAGCTTGTCCCCCAATGGCGGCAACGCCCCCACTGGAAAGATCGCTGAGCTTATCAACCGCGATTTCGGAAGCTTTGAGGAGTTCAAGAGCCAGTTCACCGCCGCAGCTGTCGGTCATTTCGGCAGCGGCTGGGCCTGGCTTGTTGCCGATAACGGCAAACTCAAGGTTGTAAGTGTTCCCCTTCGGCGCTCGAGAGCTGCTCTGTGTTGTTGAAGTTGTTGTGGTGTGTAGGTTCAAGGCCATGACGCTGGTTGCCCGTTGAGGGATGGTCAGACGCCTATCCTCAACTGTGATGTATGGGAGCATGCCTATTACATTGATTACAGGAATGCTAGACCTAAGTAAGGGTGTGGTGGAACCGGCGGTTTTTATCGAGTTGTTGTTGCTGTTGAAATCAGGTATGTTGAGCACTTCTGGGAGATTGTTAACTGGGACTTTGCCAACAAGAACGTCGTCGAGGCCGGTCTTTAAATGAGACGGTCGTTGAGCAGGGCAAATTGTTGATGCTGTTAACCCGTCAGAAGAGCATACTGATCGCCTTCTGTTGTTTTTTGCCAATACGGTTGTGAGCAGTTTCGTCGTATGATGGATTGATGGTGGTGGAATAATGAGACTTATTTATTATCTTCATTTGTTGTTTAGTCGTCAATACTCATGGAGAGGAGGCTGTGGGGGTATTGGGAATGGTAGGAAGCAGCTGTTGGCTCGCAGTTCGTTCTGATGCCAACAGAGCCGTCATGAATCTTAAAAACATCTTATGGGCGCTCCTTATACAGTTTTGCAATCGAAGTGTTGAGGCCACCAACTCGAGTGTTGGCAATGAAACAGAAATATTGGGCAATGATATCGATAAAAACAGTCTCATGCAATCGGTCGCGAACTCCACGACGATGCTGCTGCCGAATTCTACTGTCCTAGTCAACTCAACGGTTCCGGCCAACTCAACGGTTCCGGCCAACTCAACGGTTCCGGCTAACTCAACAGTTCCGGCCAACTCAACGGTTCCGGCCAACTCAACGGTTCCGGCTAACTCAACAGTTCCGGCCAACTTTACGTATTCAGTGAACTCGACGGTGCTCTTGGTAGTTCGGGCTAATGGATGATATGATGGTAGTCAAAGAGTTATTCAGGAAAACCAATCACAACAGAACGCATCTGCTGGCCAGGAGAGGAGACGGCTTGCGGAGATTGACACTACCACATCAGGCTGGATGGTATCGACTAAGGCGCGAAACTTAGATGCTTTAGCCAGTAGCATGTTCGCCGCTCGCACGAGAGCCTTTGTATAGCGCTCACTTTATTATAGTGGAGCCATTAGCAATACGTTTACAGTAAACGTATACCAATACCGATATAAAATATAACAACCATTCTTGACGGTTTCCGTGGCCTACTAAGCTTACTCAGTGTAGTTCTTTTGTAGTTCCCTTCAACCACTTCTGTAAGATTAACGGATGAGCTTGGTGGTGTATCAACCGGCAGCTCATTGATACTGATGGCTGGGGTCCTTTATACTAAAGTGAGGGGGTAGAGGAGGAGGAGGAGGGGGAGGATGCACATGCTGATCCGGCATTGTCCAGATGCCAGGTTGAGATACATGCTACTGGGGGTTACGAATTCACCACACAGTATCATCCGACACCAGCGCTCAAGATGGTCCTGGCAGTGACGGATAGGACTAGGTCAGTTCGGGATTCGTGAAAGGCTTGTGGTGTCCCTATCCTGTTGGTAGTGCAGCAAGGCGTTTAGTGGTCCATTAAGCGCTATCGGGGACCCTCTATAGATGCATGCCTTACCTCTCGATAGGTGTAAGCTTGTATATTTTGAAATAAAAGCATGATCTTTATGTCGTTATAAAGTCGGCTTCGTTTATTGGACGTGACAAGAGTCTTGGAAGTACCATTTAGTTAGAGTCTTCTGAGCTTGCTGCCTCTCCAGCCATTCGTGATCAGATGCAATGAGCTGCAATACGAGACAACCGTGGCCAAAGTTGACAGTGTGAATTCGAGTGACCTAGCTCGACCAACCCGGCTCTATCAAGGTAGTGGTGGCACCGCTGTCCTTCAAGGAGCTCATGGATGGCTCAGTCTCCACAGTGGACCAAGGGCTGCTGGAGACGCAGTTGGCGAGGGTGATGTTCCAGCATGGAGGCGTGTTCAAGTTGTGTTATACCCCAGATGGTAGTAGCTATGCGGTAAGGCTCGGGACTGGGGCTGGCTTAGGGACTTTCAGCGAGGCTGATGGCGGTGGACGCTTCAACAACGTATTGAATGTAAGCATGATAGTATATGGGTTGGCGAGCGGTTGTAAAACGGACGGATGCATGGCTAAGCAACGATGGGACTGCTGGTTCAGGTGATAGGGGTTATTACGCTTCTGCTTGCCACGGAAAGCCGGGCAGTGTGTGACACACTGTGTGCCGTGAAAATTTCCGTCGCATAGTGTGGGAAGACTCACGCTGTCGTGTCTGGTAATCTGTACGTCGGTGTCTCAGCTACATGAACGAGATACCTACCGCAGCATGCTCGGTGGTGGTCACCAACGATCCGGCAGCGCTGGTTGACGGGCAGCCGGGCCGAGAGGGATGGTCTATGACAGCTGGAGGGTACCACGGAGGGAACGGGCGCGTTGGCCGGGTATGGAAATCAGGTCGAGTCGACTGTACTGGAGCGAGGCGTTTGAGTATCCTGATATTCATGACATGAACGGCACACTGAAAGCGGGGGCTGTTGAGAGCAGCAAAAGCTGTGCTACTACAGCACCAGATATGGTCTACATTCAATCACCGCCGACTACTGGTGAGGGCAATACCATGCTGGAGGTTGAGTAGCGGTGGTCCTAGAGACTCTGCGCTAGATATAGAAGCATACTCATTGCCTTATGGCTGCTTTTTTGATGAAACTAGTGAAACTAGCTTCACGCTGAAGCTTGATCATAGTAGCTACTCATCGGCTTCACTCACAGAGCGGGTTTAAATGGCCGCTTTTCGTTTACTGGTCATCTTAGGTATGGAGCTCTTAACCACAAAGGCTGCAGTGCTGCCTACTCCGCGCAGTTCATCTCATAGTAGCTTTGCCTTTGCCGCTTGCTACTGCCCTAGTTACGGAGATTGTGACGACGCCTCTGAGTAGGGTTCAACGGCGCCAGTGAACTGAGGTTATTCTTGATTAGGTACACGCAGCAGGTCGGTGTGTTTTACATGTGGACCTTGAGGATATGCGACTTGGGCGATGAACGGCTGTGTACCCCTCGGTAGGGCTATGTTGGTCGGGGGTGAGGGGCATCTAAACTAGGTACATGAGATTCTTCCCACAGCAGAATTTTGCCCTCCGTGTCGACTGTCCGCCGGGTGCGGAGGGGTGCCTCAACATTGACACGGATCAGGTGGGCTTTCCATGACAAAAGGGCAGAGGAGGGTGCTTGAAAATAAAGCTCGACTTGTCAGTCTCGCATATCGTTTCTGGCTATGTCCGGCACACTACCGGAAGTTGTTCGGCAAGCAGCAGTGGACCCGACGCAGCTGGTCAAGGTGAGGGCCGGGGGTTGGGGAAATAACAAGAATTGATTTGGCGAGATTGGAACGCTCCTGGACCATGATGGATGTGGCCTTCTTCACGGAGCGCTGCAATTCCGGTACAGGAAGGCCTTCACTAGGCAGAAATCTCGGAATTAGATCTTCCGCCCTCCCGCTGTAAGATTTCCTCACCAACGCATGGATGTATGGCAGGAGAAGATGAATTGGGATCCGACACACGTATGCAAGACCACTGTAGAGAGCAGACTAGTGGTTATACGGGAGAAGGAGAATCTTAATGGTGGTCCGAGAAGGGACTACAGGTGAGTCATCGTCGAACAAGTGCTTGGAAAGGGTTACTAACTTCATCAGGGTTTGGGGGGAGTTCCTAAGGATACGAAGGACACTTAATCAGCGTGTTGCAGTGTGTATGTGTCAGCGGCAGTGCGATAGGAACTCTAACTGGTTTAAGGTAGGATGGCTCTTCTTATTAAAGAACAGCTGGATTGGTGAACTGTGAGGTTGCCAGGTCGGAGAGATCTCGACGCCTGTGGCAGTTGGGTTCAGCTTCAGGAGCAACACCAGTAGTAGTTACACTCAGCAGGGCGGGTAGGTTAATAGATTTATACTCTTGCTTTCGATCGCCTAGCTCAGGTACCAACCATATGGCGCATCCGTTTCGATAGTTAACGTGCCCGGAAAGCTTACTCTGTACTTTGGCAATACCTTGAACGCGGACACAGCCGATGCGGTAAGTCGATTGCACCGCCCGCTAGAATTGAGTCCGTTATTATTCCCGGGGACATACATCTCCCCGGGCGAGGGTTAAGGAGCTTACGCCGAAGAGAGTAGCGCAAGAAAGACACTGTGGTGGGTATTATAGTATGGAGTATTATCAGATTGCATTATCAGTATCAGTCCAGCATTACAGTACTAATAATATGTATTTATGGATACATTTTATCGACTAGTATAGTAGTTATTATTGTAGTTGCAATGAACATTAGAGGTTAACATCAGAACTTACTGTAGAACTTTACACCTTTCCATTATATCACGATCGTTATCTGTATTTCAGTACGAGGCTCCTAAAGCTTCTCGCTCGGCCTTGGTCAACATCCTCTCCTTTGATCGAGATTTGCTCTACGGACCCGCCAATGCCCCAGGAGGCAGGAAGACGCTGGAAGGGTGAGGCCGTTCCCACAGCCTCCTAGATGAAGCTGCTGTTCGATGACATCAGGTACCTCGGACTTGATAGGGAAACCTCCTCGGACGCTCAGACCAAGCTGGATGAGATATGTGAACAGGAGCTCTACTCGCCGATAATTCGGGGGCCGGACTCAAAGCAAACAGCAAAGGAGTGAGGCGAGGGTCCGAGGAGGAGGAGGAGGCGTTTGAGCCATCGCTTCACTTGTTCAGCTACATTGCGCATGTCCCCTGGGGTACGGTCACCAACTACTTATCATTTGACGGTCAGTTGCACGACAAGGAGATCACGGTGCTAAAGTCTGGCGTCATCGGTGTGTGCTACTGTGCTGAGATAACGTCTTCCACAGAGTGCGCGGATCAATCGTGGATCTTCACTGGTCGAATGCTAATCCGAGGCCCGGTGGGTGGGCAGGTGTGGAACTTCCCGGTTGACGTCATTGTTGGTCTATCCTTGGACGGTTGGGGCCTGGACGAGTCTCGCGATTTCATCAGGATCGTGGGATCCTCAGAAAACTGCGAGCAAATTTCCGCTGCCAATCCTGAGCCATCCGGAATCACGACGATCCTCTTGGGCTGTCCGGCGGAGAACGGTGCTGGCTGTCGTGCAGCTACCGAGACGACCAACCTAGTGGGGCATTTACTGGGGTCACATGACACGGCAGGGGTCCACCTGCATGATATAGTTCCCGAGCCAACAAAGACGTTGCTCTCGTTCGATGGTGAACATGGGCTGAGCGACGGGGACATGATACTAATAGAGGAAGAGACTCTTGAAATTTCAGGAAAGCTCAGCACGTTCTGGACGGAGAGTCAGAAATATGTAGGATACGTGCTTCCAGAGGGCTCACCGTGCAGGGCTTTTCTGTGCAGGTTGGATCCCTCATAACTGGACAGACCCGGTTTCGAGACAACACCTCTGTGAGCTACCCAGTCGGCCACAGAGTAATGCTTGATCCAGCTAACCCGACCACACAAGTGTAAGCCCACTCCTTACGCGCCCAAAGCATCTAGCTCGGTGTTTGGCTTGCTGATCGGTATCACCATTTGGATGATTTCATCGTCTCAGTTATATCCCAGTAGCCATCCCTACTTGGCTCTCCACTGACTTCCTCAGCTTCAAGAGTCAGCTTGGTCGGTGGCGTAGAATATCGGAATGGAGCACTAAAGAGGAGATCAGGGCCACGGTCCCTTACTCGGGGGCTAAGGTCTGCTGGGCGACACGTCCGACGGGTGGGTTGGGTTTTGCCATTGTCAATACCACCGTAATTCTCATTTCCGTAAGCTGCTAGGAAGCTTACTCTAGCTAATTGGTTCAGTTAGTCCCGATTCAGCTACTTACCCTGTTCGCTTTACCAGGTTCCCACCTATCGTCTTTCATGATCACTGCCGGTACCATCAACTTTGTTGAGCCCCCAGAATTCCCTCATGCCATGCTATCCCTCACAAGCACCAAAGCAGGAGCTGTGGCGCCTGTGATACTAACCTTCCAGGTAGGGATTGGGCCATCTCTGTAGCGTGACGGCATCTCCTATATACTTGTTGATCTGCCATGCTAGCTCGGTTGGTCTCTGTGATGTACGCGGCCCTGCATAGTTCAATATTCATGAAATCACACGCGTTAGTCAGCGCAAACACGAGGTGATGGACAAGAATGGAGCACCGCGTTAATTTATTCATGTCAGCAGCAGCAGCTTCAGCAGTTCCCGTAGAAACTCGATATTTCTCATCCCTCACATTGTCCGTCAGCCTTTGGGTATTACGCCCTAAACGCCCTTCCGATCAGGCCGGCTCCTGGGAGTACAGTCTAAACGATGGTCCTATTACCCTAGTGCTGAGATTCCGTGACGTGGTCGATACCGTGACGCCGTTGCTGACGGGTAAGCGCTGGCATTCCGCAACGTAACTCTAGAAGGATGCTGTTAGCTGACGTGGCGCCCGACGGTCTGAGCCCGACTGGGCTACCGGCCAGTGAGGAGCTCCCAAGAGCCCAAATGAAACAGAGTAGCTTTGTGTCGGAACCGAATGGCAAACAGCGGCCCCCGTAGGTGTATGTGGCAAGATCTTCACTGAGCTGTGGTCATCTGACCCCTCCGGCTTCCCCATACCTGCCGGATGCTACTACAGTAAAACCTACCGTAACGACGGAGCCAATGAAAAGTTCTATAGAGAGTATTATATCTCCTTCAATCAAAAGTGGGGACCATCGCCGGGGCTTCACCGCTGCGATTGGTGCACCACAGATACGGTCTGCGACATGACTGCAGTAGTGGGAAGGAGAAGAGAGATCCGGAGGACCCGACGACCAAGGCTGCTGGAGGAAGGGTTGCGCCTAGCTCCGGTCCCTCTGAGTGATTCGTCTTATATTTCATAGTTTATATCATCACTTGTTATTATCAGATATTGCACATACCAAATAGCCTTCCTAGCTTCGGTCAGCGATCTCGTGACGACATCCTCGCCTGTTATGGACATCTATTCGATATGTCATGGATGTGCTGGATCGAAATATAAGGTGATGACCATTGCCTGATCTGCCGTTGAAGGAGGTGGCCAACTATGCAAATCACCGTTTAGGTTTTCGAGAAGTCTGCTGTATATCTTGATCGAGTCCCTATTGCAGCCGCCGGGTTCTCTGACTCGAACTTCAAGAATGGTAACGTTGGTGGCGGCTCTTCCCGAAGCATCGCCGTATTCTCATTCTAGGTGGCGGCTTCGTCCTCCGAAATGGTGATGAGGATAGGATTCTCGCATTGAGCACATCCAACGTTATCAACTTCCGACTGGAGGGAGGCTCTGGCGCCAGCGCTATCAAGAAAGGTGAACCCATTTCGAGGCGCGCAAGAATGCCGGTGCAACGCGGGTTTCAGGATCGACGGTTCGCCTTATTCTATCACCTCTCACTTTGTGGCATTCCTCTAGCACATGTTTTGTTGGTTGTACTGCCGATTCAACGGTGAGTGACGCTGTGTGTGTTGGACCAGAAATGACTTGCTCAATGGAGAGCTCAGTGCTGGCTCAGCCGGGAGGGGATGACACTCCCGGAAGGAAGTAAGCAGCTAACAAGGGCAGCCCTCCACGGCCAGTGATTCATGCCGGGCCGGGCTCAGATCCCCATGCTTTCTATGAGGAATATGCTGCGTTAAAATCTCACTAACTGTTACTCGATATCTTACGGGCTTAAAGATATGGTCCCCGACAGAGTGGCCGTGGCGATCGCTGGGTGACTCTTGCACTACTTAGGTTGAACGTTGTGAAGATAACTTTGCCGTCGTCGTCAATGACAGACATAACTGGTGATGAGATGCACGACTTCACGCTTTCTGGGCTCACTCTTCCATCCGGTGGCACTGGATGGTTCCCTACTAGAATTGGTGTCGAAATCACTGAAGGTGGCACGGACCTCAAACCGGACTACACGACCTCGAACGGTAACCTTGACAGCGGCATCGATTCGAGTGATAGTTGCTCAGGCTTCATTTGGAAGGATCATGGCTCGCCGGGTTCCAATGGGCGCATCTTGGTGACGGATTATTCAGGCTATGGCCCGAAGCCGTTCAAGGAGGATACCTCTAATAAGCTCGTCGTCAGGCTTCAATTCGCAGTTCCCCTGCTGTCACTGGGCCAGGCGAGCGCTGTCGATATCAGTATATTTGTGCCCGATGAAGTTGGAGTATCCTGCCGTACCACTGATGGAGCCGTTGTTCGGGGGGACCTGGAAGTGAGGTCCTCTGTAAACTTTTTACCCAGTGTCTCCTTCTTCCCTCTGTCGCCGTTTTGTCTTAACGTGGCCCACGTTAGGCAGCTGCAGCACAAAGAGCTCTTTCTTGCTTCAGGTATTCGAGCATGATTTAGATGATGATTACTATTTTGATAATGTGAAGGGATATTGGAGCGGTCTGACCGACGATGGCTCTTGGGAATCCTCCTCAGCTAACGAATGTATCTATTCCTTCCGAAAGGGTCAGATGGTTCCAGTCAATGCCACGGCCTTCCTGACACTAACGTTGGACAACCCGAGGCCACAGATGAAACGGGATGATGAAATCAACACATGGTGCGACTAAACAATCCACCAAGTTTTACCCCTTATCTGAACCCGACACGTCTCTCTCGTAATTGCCCAATCAACTATCTCCGATCGTCAGGAGTGCATCTCTAAAATGCTGAAATCATCCTTTGTTGTGCTGTTCGCTGTGCATTCTGATATGCTTTACGTACGGTTATGGTTGATATAAAGCAAGATATATGCTTCGTTCTTTTCAGGTTCATCCAGCTTGGTGGCAAGGGCTACTCGGATGCGTCACCACGCCGTATGTCTAAGATACCGTTTACCGGGATACCATATGACTCGGTAGAGGCCCGGTACTGGCAGCATAATACCGCGGCCCTTGGGGAGCTCACTGAAGTCACATTGCAGCCTTTGAGCTTCCAGCCGGACGCGATGACCTACCTGAGGGTATTCTTCATAACTACAACAGCTCCGAATCGCCGATCAAAAATCGTTTTGGACGCCCCTGATGGATTTGACTTCGGTGAAGATTGCGACGTCCAAGAACTACCAAGTGCACACTATGCTGTCGTGAGCGCGACCGCATGGGGAACGACTAACCGACTGAAGTTTGTGGAGAAGTGCATTGGTTCGAAGTTCTCCTTGTCCACCGCGGAGAAGTCCGACACATTCAATCGGGCGACGATTGTCGTCGGTGGTGTGATGAAGGCCCTGACCTACTACGGATTCCAGATAGGTGTAACCCTGCCTTCTGGCAAAGCATACAAGTGAGTTTACCATTGAACAAGGGAAAGTGCCCAGTAAATATATTCGACCGTGCAATGGTTACTCACGAACTGGCCTTCCTTCAGTCCCGATATCCACAATTACGGCTGGCGTCTCTGGACGTATGACGAGCATGGCTACGGCTTAGATGGAGCCAGACCGTAGGACTGGCAAGATGCTCTAGAGGCCGGTACACTGTGGCAGGTACGTCCGGTTCAATCTGAAGGTGCCCGGGACGATGAGCAACTTCTACGATAAAGGGTTCGGACTGTATGCGGATGAGATAGAAGGAATTAAAAGCGGAGAGAATGTCATTGGTGAGGACAAGGAGCTGCACTCGTTACTCAGCTCTATGATTCAGCGCCAACTGTGAGGATGGCAAGCCTGATGCCTTTTACAGTGGCGGGAGCGAGCACCTGGCTCACATTCGAGCCTTTTGTGTTTCGCTTCGATTTCGCCTCGAACATGCGCCTTACAGCTCCTATCGGGTAGGCTATTCGATTTCCCAAATAGCAGTTGAGCAGATCCTCTATGCAGTTACGTGTGGGACAGGGCCAGCAGCTTCCAGGTCAGCTCACCGTACTCAGACACGCAGTTCCCCGCTTTGCCCGACGTTGAGAACCCTGGTTCTGAGAACGAGTTGTTGTTCAGCGAGCTGCTTTTCCAGGGCGGCAAGATGTGAGTATTATTGCTAGCTATGCAGCCCTTATCGATATTGCTCTCCATTACATCTACCGTACCGCTTTCAGATACGGTTTTGCTGCCAAAGCGATCATACCTGATGTATCACCCACCACTTCAACCAACGCATTCTTCCTAGAAATCGGGTAGGTGCTGCTGCATGACCTTCTTCTTGAAAGGCTCAATGCTTCAGCTATACTGGTCGTCAAATAACAGAGCGGTATGCTTCCCTGGTCATTGAGGCTCCATTAGTGTCAAGTCTCATCGACTGCACGGTAGGCGGCACACACTTTCGACTCTCTAAATCTTAACAGCGCGCGGGTTGCTGGAGCGATGGTGTTAGGTATCCTACTTGTCGGCTAAGGAGGGGTATATAGCCAACCTGCTAGTATTCTCCTTTTATATTGTAACTCCCCTCGTTGGAGGAGATGGGCTTATTATTAAGGGGGATGATGGTACCAAAGGATTCACGTTCGAGCAGGTAAGACTCTTTCCTGGGAGATGCTGTATACCCACATCGCTTACTAATTCTACACGATTCGACCGCGGATCGCGAGCGTTAGGCTATTCTATCGCTGGCTGTCATCATTACCCCGATAAATCGGTCAGGTATGCAATCCTGTTGAGGTGGACGGAAGTCAAATGTTGCCGGCCGGAGGGATCGTTTGCAAAGCGATATACGAGCAAGGTGTTCCAAGGATCACCCTCACAGTGGGGGAGGGCTTCACCTTATCTACCGGCCTCTACAAGCTGGAGATGCCCTCGGCGAATCCTGGTTGGTTCTCTGGCGAAAGTCTCTCTGATTATTGCTTTACTAAGATACTCCACGGGTCGCTGGTAAATGGACGTTCGGGACCTACAAGAAGGTATCGGACTTCCCCAACGTGGACCCGATCGATAAGAGCATGACCATCGTCGGATATGATATCCTCCTCACCATGACCAAAGCGGCAATAGTACCCCTCACAACCAAACAGCGTGAGACCAATGAAGTTCGAAGGAGTAGGTCAATCTCGTGATGACAGGATCACTCACCGGTCGGAATGACAGACCTGAGAAGGTTAACAATATTATTGTGGCCTTCAGAATTAGCAGCACACCGACTTCCGAACAGGACTTTGTACGGTCGAAAGTATTGTGCATTGGCTTAGATTGTTGATCAGATCATTCGGGCTCCGAGAGGGTTTGTCTTCGATGACGATTGTCTCCCAGGAATCGTTACCAGCAGCGATTTGGTCTTCGGTGATGCGGTATGGCTAGACAGGAGCCTTGGACCTGCAGGAACCCAGCGTTTTGTGCTAGGATGAATTCAATGAGAAGCAGTATCGTCTGTGGGACGACGAAGGTGCTCGGCCACTTCTTTGTATCGGTGAGGGTCGGACAGCGTATCTCACCTTCTCATTGGGGATAGAGAGAGACTCCACTTACGCTTTCCGGTGGGCCCTGTTATAAGCTCGACAAGCGGCTGACTCGAGAGTACCAGGTTCCAAGTGAAGAACCCTACGGTTACACCAGAGGTTAACTTGTGGAACCTCGAGTACAATGGCTTTGCATCGTTCCCTTTGGAGGGCTTCAGTCTTTGGACTTTCACCGGAACCACTCTCAGTCAGATTTCCCCTCGAAATACTGTGTTAAGTCAGTGAGCCATTTCAGATGCAGTGAGCACTAGCACTACCAAAGACGACCAGGGCGGGCAGCAGAATAATACAGCTGGTACGATTCGTCGCTATCTTGCTGTGAAGCTCTGAATGGCAGGCAACCCTGTATCGGTTGTCTTCACTCCTACACGGACAATCATCGGTAAACTTGATTTCTCTCAAACGACGTCCTCGGGAAACCGCCGTCAACTACAAATCAACGAGCGTCCCAATGGCGGTGAGCTCGGGGCATTGACTCAGCTCAGATGATCCCTCTCGGGTGCATGCAGGTACAGTAGCGATCGATGCGCCGTCAACCTTCACTTTCTCGAACCCTTGCAATGTGGCCCTGGCGACGAACGATGCTTCAGTGATGTAGGATCTCCCGATCATGTGTGAGTCTATTAGTTTGACCCACAGTTTCACAGCTGGGCTTGACTTCGACTGCTCAGTGGAGTCCGATGACGACGGGAATCAGAAACTTACAGTCGAGCTGATAGGAACGAGGAGCATCCAGGTTGGAATTGCATCCTGCTCTTGGGGACAATCCTGTGTCTTCAGGAGGGCATCGCCTACGACCTTACTTTTTACGTGGTGAATCCCTTAGTAGCGCCAGATGAAGTGAGCCCATGGCTTCTGAGGAGCTTTGACATCGAGGGAAACGCTCTTGATGAGGTTCCCATTCCAGGATACAAGTAAGCTGTATTCCACCCGTGGCATCAACTTCTGCCAGCAGTCTGATCCATACAGCGCGACCTTTGCAGTGATAATGAAATCGGACTACTCAACTGAGAATTCTTCTCTTTTTTACTCTCTGGGTACCATCCGGTCGTTCCTCTTGGGGACAGCTGCCGTAGCGGTGTAATGATTTCATCTCCTCTCTTCAGAGTAGTGTCATCCATGAGATCATTCCAAGTTATCAATCCGACCAATACCTATAAGGGGACATTCAAAGTCTCAAACGTTATCTTCAAGTCTACCTTCCCAGAGGCCCTCATGGACGGCGACCTCGTACAGTTCTCTGCTCCTGGAGGCTTTGACCTTCGCGGTCTCACCGCTGGCTCTTGCAATGAGTAAGCATATTCCAAATCATCCCATACCACAGCTTGACAGGTACGTAGCTTCGCCATTGATTACCACTAGTCCTTCTTGCCAATGTTCAACAACAGGATGCTCCATGACCTTCTTGCTCAAGTATTATAGTAGCGCTGCCGTCCAACCGAACCTATCTCTTAGGGAGGGAAACACGCCGGCCTTGTCCGAAGGGGCGCTGCTAGAGTTCACTGTGACGACGGTTAATCCGATCATATCACCACCTTTAATGAAGTCCTTCTGGAAGGTCTCCCACAAAAGGTGGTCTCCTAGTATGCTGCCTAGTTTCAATACCTGCTGCTCCCTCAGAGGATCCTCAGTGCGTACCTCCGATAGCGTGGAGGGCTGGGAAGTTATTTCGCAACTGACTGGCGTCGGAGTTGACCTCATAGGAGCTCATCAGAGCGCCGGAAGCTTCTCTGACATCGAAGTCACCTTTGTGAGTGTCAGCGCAGCGACAATCCTTCGGGTGAGATAACTCCCTTGCTGTGTTTGCTGCCTCTGCTGTTTCCTCCATCCAGATCGAAGCCGTGGCGCCGTCAGGATTCAACTTCATAAACGCTCAAGTTGAAGATCCCTCGGAGATTTTACCGGTGAGAGCTCCTTAGTTTGCCTGTGAAAGTTTTGTTCAGTACGACTTGACTGATGAGGAGGTTGCGACTGGTGCAGTCCGTAATTTCATCTTTCTCTCCAATTTGGATATCGTACCCGGCGCTGCGGTAACTGTACAAGTTTCGAATGTAAAGGGTAAGTAAATCTCTCATGGCACACAGCTGATTAGGTCCGGCTCGGCGATCTGGGAGGCCAGACGGTATTTACGCTTGAAACCTACAAAGACTCCAGTACTATGGATGATCTACTGGATGAGAGCAGGGGCTTTAACGAAGGCTTCAAACTGCCCGGAAGAGTACGCCTCTCATCAGCTCGCAAACGACGCTCGAGCTCAGGTTATCGTGCCAACAGCTGAGGACGACCCTACTGGAGCTCCTCGACTTAGCAGTAGCAGCGCTGTTTTATGCCAGGCTACTGTGTATACCTGTTGTTGCAGGCACCTTTGCCGAGAAGGCCTGGCTCTACCCTGTTAAGTCTCTTCTCGGTGCCCGAGTGGATGAGGAGGCTCGGGCAATATTTCCAGTGACGTTCACGCAGAATGTGAGACTCTTTGATGTTGCTAATATCTCCTATAAGGGAATCCACATTAACTTGAAGGTATATGCTAAAGAGAAGCTTATAATTGGAGTTGAGATGCTAATGACCACCGAACAAGCAACTACAGCCGGAGGGCAAACCTCGACAGGTGGCGTGTTGCCTCGAGTTCCACTCAAGCAGGTGTTCATGGCTTACAGTAGGTGCTACTAGTAGCACGGCAACAGACCCTACGCTGCCTGCTTCCTATGAGCTGAAGAGCAGGAGCTTTTCAATTAAAGGTTCAACTACCACGGTGGGTGGTGACGCTGTTGGGATGAGTGTGGAGGCAAAAGGTCGGTAGGTCCAAACTGCAACATCCATCGACAAGTCTACTGGCAATATCGAGGCCCTCCTTCTCGGTCACGACGGGCAGGTGGTTTTGAGCGCTGATGAGACGTAAGCCTCTGAGGGTAGAGTGCCGAGGTTATGATGAACCTGCTCCACAGGTACGAGATCTCGATGACGGTTGTCCCTAAATCCGGTGAGCAAAAGTGGAGGATATACACGCAAAAGACTGGCGAGTCGCTACCTAGCAACACCAACGATGGGGACACTCAAGGGTTCAGTCCGGTAAAAATTCGCTAACTTGAAGGTGCCAATCAATAACTTCGCAGGTCTTGGTTCTGGGGATGACAGTGACTCCTCTGCGGAAACCACCGAGGGCTGAGATAGAAGTTGATATTAAATTCGATGTGAAGCAGCGAGAGATATCGGTAAGCTTGGTTGTGTTCCCAGGATGAATGGCATATCTGTTCGTTCAGGCGCTCACCATCATTGCACCAGAAGGATTTAGTTTCCCACCGGAAGGCTGTGGACCTATCTGCTTCCCCGAAGGGGAGTGGGCGAATACCAAGAGGAAGGTCGCTGTTATCCGCAATACTGTTGGTAAGGCAAAACGTCTCTCGCAGCCGTTACAAGCCACGTATGGTTGGTAGGCGTAACTATACCGTCGGAGATTACAAACAGTCCGATAAGGATAACCGCCATAACTCCAGATAGAAGCCCTGCCTCCTTGGATTGGGTTTTCCAGGCAGATGACCGAGGCGTAAGTTCATGAGGTACGACGTTGCGAAACTGGTTCACAGGGAACTCCTATCGGTTGGGCTGAAGGCACCGGCTTCCAGATTGATCAGATGAGTAACGTGAAGATATCGTAGGCTCTCTCCTTGCTTGTGGTCTACCCGCCATCCAACCGATCTCAGATACGCCGGAGTATCCAGCGCTGTCACTACACAGAACACTATGGTTTGGTTTGCAGTGAGCTTCGATGTTTCAGCTGGGGGAGCATCTCAAATAGTTGTCGTGCAGCCTAAAGAGTTAACCTTCAACTGTTGTCATCCGTGGACTTCTGGTTCTAGTTATAAGTTCCGATGCTCGGACGCGGCATTTGTGAAGTCGCTCTCTCTTCCCGGTGGCCATCCCGAGTGCACCGAAGAGTATCCTCTCACCCTTACTCTTTACAACAGGTAAGCCTCTGCAGTAGTTGGTAGTCGTAAGATTGATCTTCCAGCACTCTGGACATCGGGAGCTACGCCTTCACGGTGAGGGTTCAGAACCCGGCCACGACGCCTGTCAATAACACTTTCGATGTGCTCGTGAAAAGCAGCGATGGGAAAGTAAAGAATTCATCAGTCTCGAGTTGCATGACGCTGTTCTCCATCTAGGTTGTGGACGCCGCCTTTGGAGTTCCTGGTTTGAGCGTAGTTAGAGCACATGTTGTTAACCCTTTCGTTTATTGGTCCTCTAGCATCCCCAGCAGCACGTCGCGGGTAGGAGCCGTTGGATAGTTAATCCCACTTGTTGTCAACGTTTCGCGTAGGTGCAAATCGGATTCGAAGTTAAGTCTACCGTGGACATGTTTAAAGCTATATTAATAACGCTACCACCTAGCTTTGTCCACCTCGTGGGTAACCCGACTGAAGTTATTAATAACAATAAAGACTTCCCTGTCGCTTCGGGTGAGTTCTCGTTCATCGTCGGTTACTCGAGGCGACATATATTTATGATGTAGGGACCGGTTGGGCTGATGTCAGCAACTCCAACGCTGTGAAAATCCTCATGGACGACACGACGGCGTTAACTGTGGTTTCTCCCGGGTATACAGCAACTTATTTCAATTCAGTTGAACTTGCGGTGCCCGGAAATTCAGGAAATATTCGTGGACGTTCCCCATCCGACTGCCAAGGGTACTCCCGGCAAAGAACATATGGTTCATATCCTTCTGCGAAAGTCGTCAATGTAGCAGCCACGACGGAGACGATGTGGGCAGCTTGTTGGGGTCACGCTTGTTTATCGTATCTTTACGCAGGTTGTTGTTGACCATCCTATTCCTGGCTTCGAGTTTTACGAGAAATCCCCTGCCGGTGGCTTGACCGTTGAGACGGGTGCTGCCGCACCTGGGGTGGCTCCTCCACTAATTCCATTTACTCTGTTCGTGTTATGTTATTTCTTCTCCATATCGTTGTCTTGATATTATATACCTCATTTACACATTCACACTCACATGACTGCGTGTATGATTGACAGTCGACTTGACCGCATTGCGCGTTTTGTGTTCAGAGTTCAATCCCAAACGAAAGGGAATCGCGAACCTGGAATCTGGAAAAATATTCAAAAAGCTGACGGCAAATAGAAGTTGGTGGTCCTTCGCGATCTCCGCGATTGCGGCACAGTCGTCAGGAAACTTCAACAGAGTATATTCTAAACACTGAAAGCAAGGCAAGTGCCAACAGAAAGCCAGGCCTTCAAAGTCTGGACTATAGTGCGTTCGCGTTTGTTGGGCAAGTTGATTAAAAATTCTAATTTAAAATTGAATATTTCGCGTTAGAGTGATGAAAATCGGCTGAAACCTTCCATCCCTTGAAGGATATAGCTATAAGACAAGGGGAATCGATTGGTATAAAAACCCGTGGTACGGGAGTGTGGGAAGGGGAGAGCACCGAGTCTCAATTAAGTTATAATTCGATGATTGTTTGAGAGATTGGTGCTATCCATGTCTACGATGGTATTATGAGTAATGGCAATACTCTTGTCGATTTATGCAAATCAGTTTATTAACCATCGAGAGACATCTCCCTACCTAGGATTTTAAAAAAAAGAATAATTAACAAACAACCTTGTTTGGCCTCAACATAACAGTATTTAGCCCAAAGCGGTTCATGAACGTCGATTGCGTATTGTGTTTGGGTGTACGTGCATCACAATGATCTGCACGCATGCACTCACCTCCCCGCGGGTTTTTACTATCGCTACGTTGCACTGCGCTATCAATAATTTTCATGACAAAACTCTCAGCCGTTTCATCGTGAGGGCGAGCGAGAAGAAAAATGACCGTACTCAGCGTTCGTTTTTGTTGGGCAACTCAACTATGCAACGTCTGCGTAACGTAACTTTTGGTATTCCAATGTCACAGGCGGTGTGACGCCTCCTGTGGGGATACTTGCAGGAATGTTGTTTATGTGCCGCTGGTGAGGGGTTAGCTAGACCAGCGTTTCACCTATTTGTGAGGTCACAAGCTATTGTAAATCGAAGCGCGTTGCCTGTCCGTTAGTCACTACTTTTAGCGTATTTAGTGTGAAGCTTCCGGGGCCGTGTTCTTAGAGTCGGCTATCGGCTACCGATACTAGCGATCGACGAACACGAACTCCGGCCACATTAGCGAGGTTCGTGTTTCCCCGAGCATATAGGGTTTCCACAAAAGATACCACAGTTATTCTGTCCCTTGAATGAATGGGCCTCTTCGCCCTCCTTACAATCGTGGTCATTGGCATTACTCTCGGCTATGTCCCTGATAACCGTACACTAGCTATGGTGGAGCTCGATTCCCATAATAGAGCTTCTCACGTGTATCATGCTGGAGAGAGCTACGATGGTGAATACTCTGTAACTTTTAAGAATCCTTTCCTGGACCTCAAGGTCGTCGTCAACTCTGTTACAAAAACTCTCCGTATTATGTTCCGCTGTGATGCCGCTGTAGGCCATATAACCACTTTGCCGATCACAAAGGATCGGGTGGACTCAGAGGTCTGTTACCTCAAAGCTAATCGTCTTTTAAGGGCATGTTTCGTCCTCACCACAAGGACTCATCAGTGGCTAACAGCGCCAGACACACCTTAAGTGCACCCCATACAGGTGGTTATCCAATTTACCCACAGGTATGGTACCTAACCCTAGAAATTTACTATCATTAAGAAAGCAATTCCAGTATAGGTCTGTTACCAGGACAACAACGATGCGTAGTAAGGTATGAAAGCAGCTGACCGCCACATTCCCCCATTACTAGTCGTTGCGTCCCGAAACGACCCTACTGGTAAAAACGCAACAAACACTCCTAAATGCCGAGAATATAATCAATGACTAAACAAGATCTAGACAACGATCCAACTTTTATTCACTTTAAGAACGCGTTTTAAACACTTCTCGGCCTTGATGTTTTCTCGAAAACTACTCCAGCATTCAGCATATCCCCAAAAATGTTCGTTTCTCACCGGTTAACGGACAGAGGTCTTCTCCTTCCACCACCAACTCCTTATTGTCTCGAACTCCTCGGAGTCGGTACGAATAGGGCTCATCACCGTCAGCATACTAATCATCTTCAATACTGACGACTAGATACTCCCGTCGAGCCTGGTGGTCTTGGGAGAAGCTAGACCATACAAACACCTTGTCTCGAAGGACTATGGGCATGTGATTAAATCAAGAATGCTAAAATCCGAGTCAACACTCCCCCATTACTAACACAACCCTACAAATCACCCAACCAACGAGATCAACTCAGTTGTCTTTCCTTAGTCTCTTGGTCGGCTGCAACTCGTTGTCTCGGTCTCCTCTCCCCTTCTTCAATGACGTCGCATGAGCAGCCATCTCCAACTTACCACCTTTTACTCGGTGTACAGGCTTCACCCTGTAACTGGTCGGAGACAACACCTTAGTCACTAGATATACTCCATGAAACTTGCGTTTTTGGAACTTAGAACCATGCACAGTAGTCGAGGAATCTCGCTTAAAGGCAACCTTGTCACCAACCTGAACTTTCGCCACTACTATTCGTACTCGGTCTAGGACAACCTACCTGACACACTTCTTCAGGCTCCATGTCCTTATGTTCCAACGCTCGTTTCCCAGCTATGCTTGATGTGCTGCAAACCAAGCTGATGAACCTCCTTCAAGTGCTACCGCAGTCGTTCCACATATGCTTGGGCTGCTTCTTGGTAGCGTGCTTGAGGTTTAATGGGTTCTGTTTGGTACACCAAAGCATCCTGGGGCAATCGTAGTGCTCGACCAAATACCATCTCTGCTGGCGAGACCCCTAGTGACTCATTGGGCAACTGTCCGATTGTCATTATGGCCATTGGGACAATCTCATCCCAACCATTCAGATCCTTGTTGAGGACTGGACGCAATCTGGACTTCATGATCCTCACCAATCTCCCTACTACACCTTCCGCTAGCGCGTGGGAGGTAGGACCTGCACGTCCTTGTATCCCCATCATCTCATACATTTTGGTTAACAACACTCCAGTGAAAGAGACATCATTGTCCGTTTGTATGACTTGTGGTAATCCAGTTACCGGGAACACTTCTTCTACCAGAGCTTTTGCTACTTCATCGGCTGCTTTAGAACTTGTGGCACTTCAAACGGAAACCTTGAGCACACATCAACCACTAGTAGTAGATACTCACTTCCACGCTCGGTCTCACACCTTCACGCCTTCCCCTTTATCCAGCTGACGTTGCGGACAACTTGCGACATACTCTACTGATGTCTTCTTTCGCATTAGCCCAGTAGAACCGTATAAGTAGCCTTGTCGCCAATTTATTGACCCCACTGGGGGTCCCCCAGATGTCCGGCTGATCTCACATCATGAAATTGCCGGAGGATCTCTTGCCTTCGGGATTGAGGTACTACAATTTTCCCATCATATCGTAATACTCCTACGTCATCTAAATGGAATTTTCGAAAACTGTGACCATCACCGAAGGATTCGACTTGTGCGCGAATTGCCACAATCCCAGGATCTCCATCTTGGGTGTCTTTCCATTCCTGACTAGATGCTTCGAACTGATGAACCATTATCGATCCCACCAGCACATAGACTATGGCCAATACTAGCATAGGCAATTAGGTTACCTTTCTGCAGCAGTACTGCACCAATCCCATATGCCAACGCATCCGTTTCTAGAGTGAATGTCTTATCCCAAGCTGGTAGACCTAAACACGGCCTTTCGACCGATAAGTCCAACACCTTCTCATAAGCTGCCTGACATTCTTGAGACCATACGAATAGAGCATCCTTTTTTGTAAGGAGGGTTAACGGCTTGACCAGATGAGCATATCCTTTGATGAACTTCCGAAAATACCAAGTCATTCCTAGAAACGTCTAACGCCTTTTACCGACCTCGGAGGTTATTCTTTCAGAGTTTTCTCCACATTGAAATCAGCAGGCTGCACTTTACGATAATCAATCACCGTTCTGTATTTACCCGGACTTTTGGGTTTGCCAATCATCTAAGCCGAAGATGTCCACGGACAGTCCGTGAGGGACTGTCAGATCGTCGCACCAAACCGAGCTCCAACAGCTCTTCCACTTGTGTCTTCATCTCCGAGAGGCTATGGGTGAAGCCGCTTCACTGAAGCGTCTCCGGTGCCTATTTTCATAGCTTCCAGACTACAAAAACCGATTGACTTCTCACAAACTGTCGGGTGCTTGCGTTCTAGAGTCTCAAGTTTCACTCTGTACTCCGGTGAGAGGGAGTCGCATCCTCTTACAGAGGGTATCCAAGTATCCCATGATGACGCACTCCTTGCTCCCGGGCTCCATCTCAAAACTCTTTCCACTGTCGCAGGTAAAAGACTTTCAGTGTTCTTTTACTTGCACAAAGCCGATACTTTGGGACTTTGCCCATGACTGAAACCTGTCAAGATCTTCTGGCATCGTTTTCAGGTCTTCGAAACTCTTTTCCATTTGAAAAGGTATTGGAGGAGACACGAGTACCGTAGGAGTTGCGGATTCTCCTTCGATCTGCTGCTTCGTGTATCCTAGTCCTAGAGGTCGTACTACTAGCCGGGGGAGGGTTGCCATGTTAAGGAGGTGGAGGGAGCCAGGAAACTGACTTAGCCTCGGGGACTCCACTGCTTTTGGCACCCACAACCGCTGTCGGGGGAAGTTCATTCTCATCCAATTCACTTCTCTCTACACGGCTGGCTGGAGCTTTAGGAGCGGAAGTTTTGGGATCAGCGGGGGGGGGCGAACCATTCCTCTTCTGTTAGCATCAGGCTCACTCTCCTCCTCATTACTCGCCACGGAGTATGCCGGCTCAGTGTTAGACTCGAACTCTTGTTCGGATTCGGACACTAATAAAGAAACAACAATCTGCGATGAAGACTTTTACCGGACTTCATCGCACTAGGAAGTCCTTTTGTTTCACCTACCACTTATGGAAACAAATCATTAAGTTTGTTAACTCAACCTAACCCCTTCCTCAACTCGGGTCCAATCATGACTATACTGGAATATTTTGATCATCACAAAGGATCGGGTGGACTCAGAGGTCTGTTACCTCAAAGCTAATCGTCTCTTAAGGGCATGTTTCGTCCTCACCACAAGGACTCATCAGTGGCTAACAGCGCCAGACACACCTTAAGTCCACCCCATACAGGTGGTTATCCAATTTACCCACAGGTATGGTACCTAACCCTGGAAATTTACTATCATTAAGAAAGCAATTCCAGTATAGGTATGTTACCAGGATAACAACGATGCACGATAAGGTACGATAGCAGCTAACCGCCACACCACTCATTTGATTCCATGGCAGTTGAGGAAGATGGACAGTTCGATTTAGAGTTGAACTTAAAGTTGGACGATTACAAACAGATGAGAAGCCAGTTTACTCGTCGTTGCCCATGATCTATCAACAAGCATTTTCAATAAATGGATTGGATTACTCTGGGAAGGGAGCAGCCATGAGCTTAGCTTGTCATTACAAATGGCAGTAATGATGCCAATATACATATTAATGGTATAGCTCATTTATACTAACCGACTACAAGTAGCTTAGTAGTCGAGTTTAACTGTGTACTGGATTTGAGCTCTCGAGTTGAAAAGTATCACTAACTCAACCAAGGCGTTATTAAGAATTTATAATGAATGCCAAAGTCTAAGATAATGCAAGCTACTAAGCAGTCGGTTCACCAATTGGAGTTGTTCGAGGTACCATTTTGGGTAACGAATACCTGCAATAATCGGTCACCAAGATCACAGTTATTATCAGTTTACTTCAACAGAGCTTGAATTGCTATACCTTGAGCTGGTGGGACACGACATCTGATTGGCTCCCCCTCGGGAGAAGTGACCTCAACCTGAAGGGTGTGGTTCTCACTATATGAGACCGCGAGGGTTACCATGAGGTGTCCTTTGTTCTGTCCGATGCGTGCATGGCTGCTCCCATCCTCCGATGCCCTCTCAGTACCAGTGAGAGGCTCAACAGCAGACTTTGCCTCGGCGTCACGGAAGTCCAGAGCCTGTATATGTCAATTGCCGATAAATATCCCATATTAAACTCGTCTACCAGTATCTGTCCAGCACCTTTCCATCCGATGAGAAACTCATTAACCTTCGCGGGAGTTTCACCAGCTGCTGGTCTTGTAAGGACGAGCTTCATCGGGTTGTTACCCGATTCCTGGAAGCAGCATGAAACAGGAGAGTGTAACGGTTCGACGCCTACCTCGGGGTTCCTAATTACATTACCAAAGTCGAGCTTCAGACGTACGTTTTTTCCATCGGCTTGGTAGTCAGTGTAATAAAATTGGTTCACAGGTAAAGCCGGCTTCGAGGCAGCCCCGAACTTGTTTCCACTCCAGCTCTTCTTATAGAATGAGCCGCCGCCATTTCCATTTCCCTTATTGAAGCTTGGACCATTGCCATACCGATTTCCGTAGCCTCCGCTACCATAGCTGTTACCGTAGCCTTTATTGTAGCCATTGCCGTAAGTGTTACCGTAACTCTTCTTGTAACCACCACCATAGCTTTGACCATAGCCTTGTCCATTGCCACTTTGACTGTAGTAAGTGCAAGAGGAGGCCCCAAAGCAGTTCTTCGACAACAGCAGTTTGGTTACAGCTCCTTGGAAGGGGCCTTGGCCGCTGAGTACCATGAAGGGAGATTGGGAGAGCATTCCTTCCTTACTCTCGAAACTTACTATGGTAGTAGCATTTGGTACGAACAAATCGAATCATCCCGAAAACACAATATTGAAATATACTTAGATGATGCTTTAGTCTCAACATGAACGTCTCTAACATGAATAGCTATGACTTAACAGTGTACACATTACACCACAGGTGATATATATAAGGCAAAGAACAGAAGATGAGCTCAACATTGAGCTCGTATAAGCATTAGAACATCTCGTCGCTATCGGTCATATCGCTGGCGGCGCCACTGCCACAGACGCCTGAGATGCTAATAATAGTGATGCAACAGCTGCCTCGATGGCATCACCTGGATCACAGCAACGCCCTGAGCCGAGGCCAACTTCGAGATCAACTGCTACCTGAAATCCAGTACGATATCATCTCCACTATAACGGCCTACAGGATACGACGCTTCATTCCCCATTAAGCTTTGTAAGCTGTCTCGCCTGGGGGACTCGGACGGCTGAGGTACCACATTGTATTGTGGAATTGATGTACCGAGCATCCCGACGTAGCCTTACAGTAGGGCCGACCGCAGCAGCTGCTGCTGCTGCCGGTGTCGCCAGTAAACACAAACTACCATTCGCTCCAGTGCAAAGTCTATCCCGCCACTCCTCTAATGTCCTCTTGTTGGGCAGGACCTTCACAGGTTACCGAATGATAGGCACCCGCGAGCCGTGGGAGCGCTACACTCCTATCCTTGGTACTGTCCATTTCCTTGTCAATAAAGAATGTCCTCATCATCCCCTTGCCCTTAATAAACATCTCTCCGCGGTCAATAAGCTCAAAGTCACCCTTGATGCGTTGAGCGGTAGCCTCCGAACAATGGACCTGCTCGGCACCTTAGCGATGCCAGCACTACTGAGCTTCCACCTTCATGGGCTCCCCATGACTCTCCATTCGGGAAGCAGTATTGACGCAATCACCCCAAACATCATAGATGAACTTCTTACGGCCGATGACTCCGGCGACACACGAACCAGAGTGGCAGCCGACTCGCAGTTGAAGTGGATTTCCCATATCATCGCAGAACCTACGAGATGCCCTACACTTAAGGGTTCACCTGTTCGTGCACCTACACGCCGACATCAGCCACCATGTCCAGGCCCATACGAGCAACAGCGTGAGCATGCAGTGGATGAGGGGTGGGCAGGCCTGCTGCGGCCATGTACCTTCGGATATGGTTCTCCCGGGTAACGCTAACCGTCACGACTCACGCATCACCGATGGTCTTGATCTTCTCCAAGCCGTGCTTTTCGGCAATGTTGTCGAACATAAAGAACAGCTCATTCAACAATAGCAAAACTTGTTCAGGCGGGACTCTTGAAGAGATGGAAGTGAAACCAACAACATCGGCAAATAGGATAGATGCATCGTTGTAACTGAGACACTCGACCACTAGGCTTTATCGGAAGACCCGACCGCCCATTACAACAATTACCAATCCTCAGCTACGTCCTACTCGCGCATACGAGCATCGTAGCCGCCGCCCGGACTTACAACTCGGCCAGAGCAGAGTGATAAAGCCCGTTGGTTGATGCATTTCCCCCAACCGCAGTGGCTGCTGCAATCCCAGCAAAGCTTCGACTGTGCGGTACGCCTCCCCGCTTCGATACCTTCCCTGTCAGAAGCTGCGCTTGAGAGGAAGCTGCTGCAATCTGGACAAAGGGGATCGATGTATCTTCCTTACTGGAGGCATCACCTGCATTGTAAAGGCGGCTGAGTTCTGCGTATTTATAGCATAGCCACACTGCTGTTGCGCCTGAGAGAATCCTTCCCAAATGACATAACCGAGCAAGGTAACCCTCTCACTGTGCTAGGCACGTGAAGGTAATTAGACTGCCCGCAGTTAGTTTGAGCCAGCAGCTGCCCCACCGATGAAACGCCTGATATCCAGGTCGCTGACATACCCGCCCAGCGCCCCCTACTCCTAGCAGTGTTGCACACGGAGACTGCGCTCATATCCTGCTGCTGCCGCTCCTTCAGAGTGTCTATGATGCGCTTAGGGAGGACCTGGCCTTAAGAAACTCAGCCACTCCGGGATTCCGTTCTCACGTTTCTAAGTAAGCGATCGCTCCGCTGCGATTCTATAGTAACCATCAACGACTGCACGAAGTCCTTCCGGCCCAGCACCTGAATCAGCTGTACCGCACCCCTAGGCTCCCTCCTTACCTCGAGTGAATAAGTGAGAACGGCTATGAAAACGGCACTGGCGACCATGATTACCGGGTCTGTTGGTAGGTCGAAGAACTCGCCATGTTGCCGCGCCACGGCGGGGAAGGATGCCCGCAGAGCCACGAAGAGTATGATTTGGTACCTAGCGGGCTTATTACGTCTGCCGTGCTAGACCAGAGACAAGCGTCATTAGGATATCAGTTCGCCTGCCTCGATCGAGCTTAAAAAGTCCCTTATCCAGTCTCCACAGGAAATGATAAACCTATTGCCTCCGTGAGACCAGCACTTGCCTAATCCCGACACTGTCATCAGAGGGCTTACACTGTCATAGCGACCATGAGTATGAATCGGAGCCTATAGAGGCACCCCGAGACCAGCAGCAGGATGCAGAAGGTGCTGGCTTCATCCATGGGCCATGTGTACCAAGGGATCAGCTTCGGGCCTAGATACCTGTACCACGAAATCCCTGGATCAGAGGAAGGAGCGGTATGACATCCATAGCAGCGACAGAGTGACGGTGATCCACGCGAAAACGCCCTGGAAGGACTGAAAACGCTGTACAAGCCAGCGCCGCGGGGCCCTCCTCCGGGACCGCAGGCTCGACGACCGGCTGCCTCCGATGCTATCGTGTGACGTGCGAAGCGAGACGCCGGCACCCTTCCTGGAGACCGGCTCTCGCATGAGAATAGAAACTGCAATAAAGTGAACCTACAATAACAATTGCTTAGCAGGAGCAGCGGAGTCTTACTAGACCAAGGTAAATGAGGGAATTCAGAGGCTCGACCAAGAGGCACCTTCCGAAGGTCGCCGTCGGGAAACGGTCATGCAAGGATTCATACCTAAGATCGAAATATATTGAGAAGGACACCCATGGGTGGAAGGATGGGTAGGCTAACTTAGTGCCGCAATGAGGAGGCCTCCGAGCAGCAATATTAGGCTGAGGGCTCGTACCAAATGTAAACTTCTATACGCTAAGTCAATTTGATACCTGCCCACCAACAGCCACTGTAACCAGTGGAAAGCACCGTTACCCTCTTTCCAGGCCGGGGTTTTCGAACTCCAGTGTCAGCCAATGCATGCTTTGTCCATGGCGAGCCCACAGCTCCCGACGGTTCAACTTGTCATAGAGTACTGCATCCCACCTGCCTAAAAGTGCACCTAGAGTATGCGGTATGGCCTGCCCTAATTACAGTATAGCTTGCCGTTCTTAGGGTTCCGGCAATCGTGGAGCTTCAGAGGGATACGAAGTGTCCAAGGCAGCAACGACACAACAGAGAAGTCCCACCTAGCAACACATGCAAGTGCATCATCAGGCTAGGTCCAGTAATCAAGCCGCTTAATAGCGCCAATGCACTCGCATATGCCCCCCCTTCACACCAACTATCGTCACCTTATCAGAGCCCCCTTGCCACGAGGAGGCGGCAGAGGGAAGGTGTCCCACTCCGGAGGATCACTAGCTCCACTGTTCTTAACATCTGTGGTACCATTGAGGGTGCCTACACAATAGCACCACCCGACAACCCAACACCCACAGGCTTCCCACTCACTGGTGGAGCCTCTGTTCGTGACCCGCATAGCAGTATCGACTGCACCAGGTCCACGCTCTAGGGATGAGGCTCTGATCGATCAGCTTTCGATGAGGGAATGTGATCGGGCTCGGGCTACCTTCCCTCCACTGAATAGATACTGCCTCCTTGCTGCTCAATCATAGTTGAGGAGGACTTCCGAAACCGAAACAGTCCCATTTATGAGAATTTACTACCGCCCAATACCCGCCAGGTGACCGCATAATAACTCAACACCGAAGCCTTCAGCCGTAGTATGAAACACACCTAGTGGAGAAGCAACAGCAGCATGATGATGAGCACCACAGTCCTCTGGTAGAACTGGGCACGACATCAGAGCAGTCGCAGCCTTGTAAAGTTACAAACGGCGATGATGTTATTATTGTGAACTATTAGGATGCTAATGATGAGTAACAATGATGGTGATAAGCCATCCAGACAGTAGAGCCTTCAAGTCAGCGAAAGCACATTGCTTGTGAGCCTCATCATGGACCCACAGCGGATGCCGTTGCGTACACTAGTATGACTCTTGCCTAGTGATGGTAGTAGTATAGGATAAGTTTACTAGTATTATTATGATAAGTAGTACAGGATAGAGAGAACAGAAGGCAGAAGGAGAAGAAAGAATAGAAAGGATGGGGGCGGAAAATATAGTCGTCTTAACAACGACATCATCGCCTCATTACTATTATTGTTGCACTCAGCGAGAGCAAGCAGCAGGGTACGATACCTGGCCAGTACCATCAACGGACTAATGCCCGGATGAGGTAGATGAGCTAGGCATTAGAGATAGGAACAATAACAAGGGCGATAGAAACACTGCCTACATCCTCTTCTGGACAGCTGCTGAACCCATCAAGACCTTGATAATAATGATGATGACTGATCGCAAGGACCAAAGTCGGAAAAAAGGATTCTCAAATTCGTGGCATACCGACATCCACATCGATATCGAAGGGATGCCCTTCGCGGACCTAGTGGGCTTTAGTTGCTGTAGAAGTCAATAACACCAACGAGCGAAACCCAGGTACCGAGGACCAGCGACACGAGTCCAACAACCAGCATAACCCAGTACCACCAATTCTTCCAGACGAGCATCTTACCCTTAGAAAGAACAAGGTTGAAAGCAGCAGGCCCAAGGAAGCAAACGACAGACCCTGCAATGGCTCCGACTAGGCCCAAAATCATATTCACATCGGGCAAGGCCACAGCCACGGCGAAGGAAAGTGCAACCGTTAAGGTAGCAACAATCATGCCGACTATAGTACGGTGCTTCTTTGGGTTCAAAGTGTGAAGTATAGTAGTCCTGACAGGGTAGATGTTGAGAGGGAAACAGCCAACGATAGCAACACCCATGAGAATGAATGCAATGCAGACCATGGGATCACCAGATTGAATCATAGGGCTCAGGCTTATGAGGACACTAGAAGCGATGTCATCACCGAAATTTATAAAGAAAAAGATACCAACAATCAGATACACAATGACACTGACGATCATAGATACAGCGGTGACCCTCCTCATAGCAGCAGGCTTCCGGTTAGACAAACCAACGTAGATCTCAGGGACATTAGGCTGACTGGCAAAGGCAAATATGTAGGTGCTGAAGGCAGACATCAGGGATCCCGCATTGATAGGGGTCCATGCCGTGTGCACATCGAAGGTATCAGAGACACCATAACGAGATAGAGTGTAGATGGCAGTTATCGCCAAGAAGCATACTCCAATAGATCCCGCCATGGTTAAATACCTAATAGAGCCAATTCCCTTAAGCAAGGATATAGGTAAAAGAATTACGACCGTGACCAGGATACTGAAGTAGATCCTGTTAACGAACATGATACCGTACCATGTATCCGGATCAGGGCCGAAGGCGGCAATGAAGACGGGGTTGAATATATCGTATATAGTAACGATATAAGCAGCTGCTGTACCAAAGCAGAATAAGAACATAGCTATTTGGAACAACCAACCCCATCGCTTGCCGAATAACAAATCCACAAGATCCTCATAGGTCTCTTTCTTGGCAATGTCCTGAGCTCTGACAATCATCTCCACAGAGAGGAAGGTGAAGAAGCACATAGCGCACAGAAGTATGGTACCAGCGATGATACCAGCGCAATACATTGTGTAAGGTATAGCTAAAGCGCCTGCACCTAATGTACCCTTCATAAGACTGAATGCAGCGGCGGCCTCAGAGCCCTCGGCAAGGACATCCCACCACTTGAACTTTGTAGAGCCTTGCTTCTTAACATCAGACTCACTATCAGAAGAGAGGTCCTTTACAGGTTGCTCTTCGTTGTGATCAGGCTTAGTGCTGAACACGCTCCACCACCGTTGCTTAGTCTGTTCCTCAGTGCCAGTTGATTGGCTCTGTTCCACACAGGCACCCTCTAGATCTGTGCTACTGGGTGACGACTCAATCGTGGGTCCGACAGTCATCACTGAGTTCAAGGAAAACGATGAAGGCTACTACTGAGAAAATCGGATCTTATCACACGTAGGGGTTCCCCGTATATTCCAAAAGCTTCCCGAAATTAATGTCTTCAAATCTCAATGATAGTTATTGCTATTGTTCCACATCTGCAACACCATTTTACTCAGGGAGGGGACAGCGTTGCACAATGGCCTAGCTTGGACTAAACCTGCCAATTACAGCACACAAAGAGGGGACAGGCTGTCCCGGACAGCGGACAAGTCAGAGTTTGATATCATCTTTTCACCCGTGGAACGCTATATCAAGTATTGAGGACGCATCAACAACACAACCAAGTGCATTTAGCGAGAGGAAACTTGCCGCCAATCCTATGTATGTCAGAAACGGAGGTGACTAGTGGCTCGAAGAACGAGTAAAAATGTCAACCATTACGACCCGTATCATTGCTGCTACATGGGACAAAGGGAAACAAGATACCTCAAGCTCAGAATGACAGATCACGAAGACCTCGAGTTGTAAAGGACATGCCATAGTGAGCCAGCGGAAGCACATTGCTTGTGAAATATATCCACAGCGGATGCCGTTGCGTTCGCTCCTAAAGGCATTACAGAATCCAAGTACATGGGATACAGTTTTAGTTATTATTAGATGACCTATTACGATAGAATTCTATGGCATCTAGAATGGCTATATAAGTCCCTAACACGAAGGCTATGATGCCAATCACGATTATCGCCCAATAGTGGGCCTTCCGCTTGCTAAACATCTTGCCACCATCAAGTGTTATGTTGAAGGCTGCAGGTCCGAGGAAGCAGATAACGGAGCCAGCTAGAGCCCCTACCATCCCTAGGATGACGTTGACATCCGGCATGGCAAGAGCTACAGCGAAAGCGAGACCAACGGTGAGGGTAGCCACTATCATACCAATTGCCGTCTCGTACTTTTTGGGTTTTAATGAATGAAGAAGAGTGGTTCGAACAGGGTAGATATTGAGAGGGTAAGTACCAATGATGGATATCGCAACCGTAAGAAAGGTGGCCGCGATCACTGGATCACCAAGGTTCAGCCTGGGGCCCAGACTGGTGAGGATGTTGGACTGAGTTAGGGCACCGTACGCCACAAGGAACATGATACCTTCTATCGCGTAGACACATAGAGCAGTTAGAGTACTAACCAGAATAACCTTGCGCATGTTCCTCGGAGTTGCAACAGATAGCTCAGTGAATATTTCAGGAATATTGGGCTGATTTGCAAATGCGAATATGTAGGTATTGAAAGCACTTACTAGGGAACCTAGATCTGCAGACTTCCAAAGCATTGTACTTGTGAAGGTTGGCGATACGCCATAACGTCCTAATACATAGATTGACGTGATTATCAGGAAACATGCACAAACAGAGCCAGCGCAGGTGAGGTAACGGATAGAATCAATAGTCTTCATCAATGACAATGGGAGGAGCACAACCAGAGTTACAAGGGTGCTGAACCAAAGCCTGTTGACAAGGAGATGTCCATACCAGCTTTCGGGACTCTCACCAAAAGCATGTACAGTGACCGGACTGACCACATCGTAGATAACAACGATATACACCGCAGCAGTACCAAAGCAAAAGATGAACATAGCGAGCTGATAGAGATACCCCCAGCGCCTTCCAAATAGTGAATCTACTAGATCCTCATAGGTCTCCTTGCCACTTTTATGAACTGCCCTAACTATAAGCACTAACGAAAGGATCGAGAATACTGCCATCGTAGTGAGTAGAATGACACCAAGGACGACGCCTGCTGAGAGCATAGTGTACGGTAGAGAGAGCGCACCTGCCCCGAGGGTAGCCTTCATAACGCTGAATGTCGCAGATGTTTTAGAGCCTGAAGGTATCGGGTTCGCCAACGCATAGCAGAAGGACTTCCTGGGCTCCTCCTTGATACTCTTAACTGGTGACTCCAGTCCTCCTGACTCGCACTTCTCCATGGGAAAAAGTAAACCCTAAAGAATTGGAATGCAAAGCGGTCCACTTTCCAATGGCGCACTCTTGGCGGGCTAAACAGCGTCCCAAGCCAGAGAGGGTCAACAGCTTGCACGCATGCACAACCGAAGCGGTCACCCGGCAAGTGCAGTGGGACTCAAAACTGCCAAGGCAGTGGATGGTCGGCAATTCACAGGAGCAATTTGCTATATCGTTGATGGAAAGCAAACATAAACCTTTATTTTCCGCATCCAGGAAGACTTATAGAACTCAGACTGCTCTCACACAATGTGCATGCGTGCAGGTGACGCGCCGTATTTTGACCACGAATTCCAACACCTAAACCAGCTCAACACTTTTGATTAAAACAGTTAACCATCATCAGTAAGATCGATGACTTCATCATTCTCTTTCTTCTGCCTCCCTTTCACTGTCGAACATCTGGAGGCCTTGCTCGGCCTGCAACCAAAGTAGCTCTCCAACCTTCCACGGTGCTCCGGCAGCATAATGCCCCCGGCTACTGCTGTCACCTGCGCCTCTCTCTCAGCCAAAGTCTTCCCTACCGTCCCTATAACCCTCGTTGGCCTTACATGCCTCAAGAAGGCCTCCAGCTCGGAGAACGAACTATGCTCGCTGTAGGGTATAGAGTAGAGTACGCATCCCGGATACCTACTGCTGCGCCAGCAGGACTCCTTCCTAGCCCAGCCAGTGCAACGGAAACCGACAACCTTGGAGTAGCCCGCTTCGATCAAATCAGCTAAATTTTCTGGCGAGTTTCCAACTCTCCCCATAGCATCAAAGATCACTCCGTAGTTTTCGCCATCCGCAATGAGCCGCTCCGGAATGGCTCCACAGATGTCGACTATTTTACGTCGATTCTTGGATATAAAAACCTTCCTGTTCAAAACCTCGCTTATTCGCACTGCACAGCACTCTTTTCCCAACTTGTAAGCCCCCACCACAAAGATGGTACCGGGCTCATTCTCCTCCCTAGTAATCCTCCCAATTGCAGCCAATGCTTCCTCCTTGGTGGGATGGCTGTATCTGCTATCTGAGTAGGTAGTGTCCAGCCACACTGTATTAATAGCACCATTGCCTGGGACCGATGATATAAGCCTATCAGAGGCCCTAAAATCTCCAGTGTGGAGCCCGATCCACCCCCCTTGTCCGCAAAACAGGAACATAACTGCTCCTGGACAATGGTTCGCATCGAGACACGTCACTTGTACGCCTGCGATCTCCACAGGCTGCCCGACTTCCAGAGCAACAACTCGCATCTGGTCAACGCCTATGATTTTCGTTACAAGTTCTGCCGTTATCTTCGAGCAGTATATAGTGCCCTTCGAAAACCCTTTCGTAAGACCACACGTATGGTCTCCATGAAAGTGAGTTAAAAAGTAGCACTGGCTCTCATTTCTCAACCGTACAGGCACTCCAAATCCATCAACAATGAAGGCATCAGTTTGACCAGGAACCTCGGTAATAACCTTATAAGACCACTCCTTCCTCTCTTCTTTAGTGGCAGTCTGAAGCCTCCTAGCAGACGGCATAGTAATACAAATCACCACCTACACCTAACCTCCCAAACACATACCACATTAACCCATTAACAACTCATTACTCAAAAAGTACCACTGGACGAAAGCATAGCTCACCAAAGTGTAAGCAATTTGAAGAAGTATACAGAGGTGTACATAACAGAGCAACACGCTGCCGCCACACTGGACCGAACAAGGAAATCAGAACCACCTGGCATTGAAGAGAGGGAGCATGTCCGTCAACAACAAGGCTTTGCAACAATAGCAGCAAATAATTGTATGCCCCACATAAATTCACCGATGTACTTATACTTCCACGACATCATCAACGGTATTGACGGTAGTCTCCCTAAACCAAGTGCTGTAGTGAAGGCCCTAGTACGATGACAGTTACTCAACCGTAATAATAACTACTTTGTATGCTTCCTTGTATACATCGCAAAAGTCTTAGGATCACCGAAGCGAGCATCAACAGTAAGTATCCTTGGAATGGTATGTTATTTTAACAAGCTTTCAAGTAGTCGTAGTAAATCACAAACACCTATAGAAGTGCTTGCTAAAGCTGCATTTGCTACACCAGCTTAGGCAGTCTTGCTGGACTGCAAAAGCTGCTGGCGCTGCTTCTCCTTGGCCCTGTTATCAAGAGTCTCCTGGAAGGCCTTCCACATAACAGAGAAGAACATACCCTGGAGGCCGTTGGTGAGGATACGAGTAGCAAGACCACGGCCGAAGAGACCTCTGTAACCGTCCTTGGCGACGATGTCCCTGACAGCCTGGGGATAGGTGAGGGGCACCTGGGACGTCTGCTTAGTAGTCTTAAGAACTCTGAGAGAGTTGGAAATGCAATCAGAGACGAATGATGAGCAGAAACCGAGGACGGCGTTACGCACGTATTTGCCATACTTGAAGTTGAACTCGGGCAAATGAGCGTTCAAAGTGTTATGGGTAACGAACCACGGGTAGTGACCAACCCAAGTGGCAGCCATAGCACCGAGAGTACCGTGCCACAGATTGCTGATACCGTGAGTCTTAACCTTGTTCATAAGAACCTTCATGCCAGCCTCACCCTCGACCTGCTTAGTGGTCTTCCAGGCATCAATGGGCATAAGGAAGGCACGGAAGCATGCAGCACCGCAAGAAGCGAAAGCGGTCTTAACACCGATAGGCATGTTCTGAGTGGCCTTAGTGTTATCCAAGAGAGCCAAGACACCAACGTTAGCGGCAGTATCACCGAAACGAGATAAGGGAGCCTGGATAAGGGCAGGAACAAGGCCACGATAGAAACGGGGGACACCGCCCTCCTGATAAAGCTTCTTGAGGACATCACCGAGCTTACCACCGTAACGGTACTGGTAGTTCATGGTTGTGCGCATCCACATAAGAGCGAACACATTAACAACCTGGGCAGAAGCACCAGCAATACCACCACGGAAGGCAGCTTGAGTGGCCTTGTGAAGGACATCAGCAGAGGACATCTGCTGACGGGCAGCGTTAGAGGCCTGAGCAGGGGCCTTACCGGCGGGAGCAGCCGCAGGGGTAGCGGCCGCAGTTGTGCTTGTCGCAGGGGCGGATGCAGTAGACATAATTTCTAAGAGAGAAAAATGTAGCTTCTGAGAATGGATTGCAACTTCGGAACGAGTGATAAAATTGTTCCCGATGAAAATCCAGGCCTAGGGAAGAACCCAGATATCTCGGCACACTAGGCGGTTAACACGAACCCAGAACAACTACCATGTGCTCTGTCAAGGGAGCATCTAGAACGAAAGGAGAAACCCTACTTAAGCTAACCGCCTCCCGAAGCTTCGGCCTAATCCCTGACGATGTCGCTTGATCCAAGACTCACTACTACCGTAATCTCGATAAAGGCAACGCAGGCATGCTTATCGGCGCACCCGCAAAGATTCACAATAACGAATCACCATCACCAAAGCTCGTGCCGAGCTAGTAAAGGGATCTGCCCAAGCGGCAACGCAAAAGGGTAAATAGCGCGCGCCCAGAAAGCTGCGGACAAAGTGCACATTTGTGGTCGGGAGTGTCACACACAACAGTCACAGTTGCGCGAGAGCAGCTGGTTGAGGAGGGAATTTCCCATGTCCTATTAGTCCGTGGAGAGCCTGTGGCGAATCAGATTCGCGGCTGACGGCCTATTCGCGTGGAAGCAGGAAGCTTCAGGTAGATTGAGGACGATCCTGCAGTGCCTTCCATGACACAACGGGCTGTCCCTTGGAGTGCTCGAGTTTGTCAGCACCTGAAATTTCATCATCCTGCTGAATAGGAACGTATCGAGCTCGTCCCTTGGTACTTTTCATCATTAGTATAGGTTGGGGGAGGCGTTGAAGTTGTGTGGTTGATTGGAAGTCTTGAAACTGACCTGTGCAGTGTTCTTTTCCTGGCAACACCATGCCAGTACATCAGTCGGAGATATTGCTTGATGAGGACGCGGTTGCAGAGTCGCCTAAGAAGTCGTATCAGACTTTGCGATCTCGCATTAAGCGGATAGTCCTTTGGCACAACGAAGAGTGGAAGGGTATGCGACTCCCAGGAGCTGCACTTTTCTTCTTCAAATTCTTCTTCCTCGGTTTTGCCATTGCTCCTCCTGATGTTTCTCGTGATGCCTGGTGGGGTGTTACCTTGACTGCTTGTACCTGCATGGGCTCCGCGATGCTGCCCTTACCCCTTCCAGCGTTCTGTGTCTTCGTCTTGGCTCTTGCCGGTCTCTCTGGTGGTATGACATCTGAAGAGATTGTCTCTGGTTTTGGTAGTCCAGATTTATGGTTCAACATGTTCAGTTTTATGACAATGAGGGCCTTCACCGTAACAGGCTTGGGCAAAAGGCTCGGCCTTACTGTCTATAAATATTTAGGATTCAATGTTCTACTGGTAGCCTATGTCATATGCATTATAGAGCTCATCCTATCATTGTTTATAACCTCTCCTGCAGTCCGAGGTGTTGGTCTGATAATGCCTGTATTAGTACCTTTGCTCGAGCACGGTTTTAAGTCCCTTCCTGAAGAAGGCACCGAACGTGAAGTTGGTAGTTACCTAGTGCTGGTAGAGATAACGGCCAATGCATTCGTCAGTGCATGCTGGTTTACTGGCTACAACGATGTTAATGACTACATTGCATCTTATTTGAATGACAACGGCATAAATGCGGACTTCAACTTCTGGGCTACACAAGTGTCTATACCTGTCATCTTCGCTGTATTATTAGTGCCATTGATGGTTTACTTATTGCACCGTCCAAAGTACGTCCGTAATCCCAAAGCCCACCAGGACGCTTGCAAACGCCTCAGACAGCTAGGAAATGTGTCATGTCCCGAGGTACGTACAAAAACGATGCAATTGCGGCCTTAAGTTTTGCTTTAGGTAATCGTTGCAGTGGTTTACGTTGCCACTTTGGCCTTGTGGATTGCTGCCTCGATGTCTCCTGGCTTTTATATCAGCGATATGGTCATTGCTGCAATTGGTAAGAGGAAGCGCCGCGTGCATTTTTCTGAAACGTTCACACTTTCAGGTATTGCAGCTTTGCTAGCAGTTGGCATAATAGACTCAGATTCGGCGATACTCGACGATAAGCGCCCTTTCAGGATGCTCATTTATTATGGTACACTCCTATCGGTTATTCAGAACTGTGTGTCCAAAGGCTACTGGTCCTACCCCTTCGCTCGGAAGTACGTCGTAGAGTGGTTGGATGGCCTACCGGTCGGCAGCTCCTTGTTACTTGGAACATTTGTTATGTACTTCACCTCTTATCTGTATACTTCCCCCTTAGCTCATGCTAAGGACTTCTATCCGCCTATCTTCGAGTCTATGATGCTAAACAGTGTTCCTTCTCATCTTGGTTCCAGCGCAATCTCGTATGTTACCATGGCGAGGAACCTTTCTCCGTACACTTCTCCGACTAACCCAGCTTACTACGCTCTTGAATACGTCACAGCTCGGCAATGGTGGTTTTGTGGTGTCGCATCATTAGCACTCAACTATCTATTCTTAATCTCTGTGGGGTTCCTATGGTGGCTTATTCTAGGTGATTGGTGAATAATCCCCACTCTTGATTAACGCATCAGCGTGTGTTCGTTATTTGTATGTAGCTTATTTGATTCGCAAAGTTTCATTTGTGGAGTTTCTAGCTTGTTACTACAAGTTATCGAATGTGTCTTGCAAGTTAATGTTATTTTGTTCGTGTGGGCCTTGCGTGAGCACAGCAGACTGAAGAAGCAGCAAGTTATCGTACTTGCGAATAGAAGAGTAGTAATCTAGTTGTCGTATCGCTTGCGGGCCGTAGTAAACAAATACTCCTTCAACCAAGCGGAACGAGCGCATGATTACTACATAACTTCCGAACCCATGATTGTCATTCTGGGGAACCTAAGACACAACCCAGCCCACTAAGTGACTTGATCCTGCTAGCAAGCAAAAAACCTATTATAAAAACCAAGTGGGATCCCCTTATACGTGTATATATACATGTTAAATATGTTCCCAGCGCTTGGGTCCGACCAGCGAGAGAAAACCTCGTTGGTGAAAGGCGTTGTGTTTACCCAGTGTTTTCATACCTCTATGGCGGGGTTGGACATGATTCGGAGAAACACTCGGAAGAACACCACATTACACGTATCGTGTATTATATGTTGTCTTGTATCATATGGTTGATCGATTTACATATTCTTCCTTGCTGTGTCTTCTAGTACTATGCTACAAAATTTTATGGTCGTACACTCAATAGCAGACGAGAAATCGTTAAAAAACGAAATATTCTATTTCATTGGGGAGGGCTGTATTATGTTTCATATTTTTCACAAGTGAGTTGGCTGACAGGACGCTCTTTTGCTGCCAGCAAAAGAGCGTCCTCTTTTGTTGCCAGCAAATCTATAAATATTAAATATCCACCGTACAATAACTGAGAAGCCAACTGCTAAAAGCTAATTGTCCGGAGCATCATCCAAAGTATGCGAATCGCTATGTAACTCTTTTCTCAGAAGAAGTTTGTACCTCATATCAAAACATCGCTCAGATTGGCTACCTGGACCCTTCACTTTCACTGATCATCGCAAGTAATGCGGAACTATGAACGGAAACTGTACGACTGGCCAGTGGGTGCCATGCGGGGTCACAAACTCCGCTGTGGGAAACATTAAAGGCTTTATTGTGAGTGATACGCTCACGTGATAGTACGGTAGAGCGGACGAAGTCATCCTTCAACGATAGGTTCGGCTCAACTGACTATGCAGTTGTGCTGAAAGGCCGTGAAAGATACGCAGAGTCTAATAATCATTAAGGCGGACTCATTTATATTCCGGCCTAGCTCTCTTCATTAGAGTATTCCACCACGAATCAAGAGATTGCGTGCCGAATGCAGCGAGTAGGTAATAGATATTGCAATATTACATCGGCAGCGAAACTCGGCCGCCCGGCTCCTTGCGTCCAGGGAGCGCCGCTCCATGGGGTTGTCGATGGGGCCAACTGTCTGGTCCCTTGTCCGGAGTAGGCCAACCAGGGGCTTTACGCAATGGCACTGGAGCAATGCGAGGTACGGTTCATAAGCTGCAAAAATTCACGCACGAACACTGAGTAACCAAACGTTCACAACTGTCACTAGTTTCACGGCAAAACCCTAATACAAACAAACGAACAAGAGGTGCCCGCTGGAGCTCACACGCGTGCTAGGGTAACTCAACACGTGGCCAACGTGTTCTTTGTGCCACGAAGTTTGTAGAGCCGTGCCGTTCACCGCCTTCATGTCCATAATCGCCTTCTTTGTCTGGCATGTTGTCAATGCTGGTATGGGGTACTCCCACAGGTATGATTTGAGAGCTGACGACTTGTAAGCATCAGCAAGCGATACCTGAGTCCGGTGTTACGTAACTAACCTCGTGCATGTGCCTAATGAGAGACCACAAGAGGAATTCACAACACTGCAAGCATTGCGAATCCCTATCATCTCAGGTATTCCAGTACAAATGTGACACGAAGAAAGCTGAGAGACTTCGAGATCGGTGTTTTCCCTGGCCAAGCTGTCGATCATGATCTAGGTGAGTGCAGTGTTGTCTCTGATGAGGCTAGATTTCAACCATTTCAGGTCCAGAGAAGGGGACATTCTCTCAAACATACCTTATTAACAAGGACTATTTCGATGATAATAAACCGGTAGTCCCTCTTCATTCAGAAACAGCCTCTAGCCTAGCCTTTCTAGTGGAGGTGCGGCATTACCGTTGTACTACTCAGTTACTTTTCATCTACATCGCCGATGACATAAGCAGCGATGTCGTCGGTTATGAAGTAACCATACCTGCTCAGACTCTCAAGGCTGCTATGGTAGCCCTAGAGCATAGGTAGAGCGCTGAATAGCTGGTATAGCGGTCATTTTATACTTTTACCGTTGTAAACGTCCATAATATGTACTCCGTGTGACGGGTGTCTCAAAACGATTGGTGAACTCCCTCCGCCTCGTAGGTACTTCGGCGACAGTAAACCAACATCAGACGTCTCGGCAACGAGACTGAAGAAGCTGCTCACTATACCTCAAACATTAGAGGATATTAGAAGTTCTGCCTCTTATATAACCGGAGTTCTGAGTCCGGCTACCCCGATGAAAATAGTTCTATTTGGGAGCAGTTACACAGGCGTAAGTTAATAGAGAAGAAATGCATGCTAGCACCTGATTTCAGTCGTTGGCTTCCTGGGCTCGACAGCTGTACCCTGACTTGTTCATCGGAGCCGTAGCTTCCGCCTCTCCTTTTGATATCAAAGTCGCATATGATCCGTGAGTGAAAGTTTGACTGTCAAACTATCCGATGAACAAATGTTGATTTGCGTGGCCTATTTTTTCATCTACTCAGCTACGACTCCGTAGCAGCTGACGATTTCTCCAATCCAGAGCTAGGTGGGAGCCCACAGTGCTTGGCAGAAGTGTGTTCTACATGTATACAAGGAGGTAGCCCATAACATAGGTAACTAAAGCCCATGCGGCTTTTGCCGACATCTTGGGGACACCCGGAGGACGTCGTATGCTCGAGCAGAAGTTCCATATATGCCGTGGGACTCTCGACAATCGAGGCAACCAGCTCCTTGCGTGAGCCTACGAGATGACTTTGCATCAAAATCACTGTTACTTCTTCCCTCAGTACTCAAGGCTCAACCCTACTCGACTTCGATTTACAAAGCAACGACCCCTCCTGCTCCAAGGATTATTGCAACATAGCGAGGATATGCAGGAGATTCACCACTGGGCAGTGAGCTCTGTCAAGAACAGCTCAATAAGTGTGTACAGTAGCTTTCTGTGCAGGGAAGCAGCTCTCGATAAGCTCGCTGCCGTCTATAATACGAATTATCCCATCCCATCTACGAAGTGCCATGACTATGATTGGAGCCAAGAACTGCGGGAGTAAGAATGCTCTCAAGCGGTTCATTCGACTGGAACCCCCAGATTGTATCTATGTAGGCTCGAGGACTCCCGGAATAGCGGAGCACGCAGGTTGCGGGCTCTTATCGGATGCAATGGCCGGGGACTCTTCGTAACTTGTGACGAGTCAAACAGATGCCCTTTCATGAGATCTACAGACAGACTATCTCACCGGCTCGAGCGATGCGACCGTGGATTCGGAATCTCGGAGGAAGAGGTCAACACAGTGGGGCAAAGACCTACAACTGAGTCTGTGGCAGGTCCGACAGAAGGTCACTGAGGTATATCGCAAGTACGGTGGAAAAGGGCTACATAATACGACTAATGTCATATCTATCAACGGCAATGCCGATCCGTGGTACCCGGTTTCAATAACACAGAAACAACCTGGAGTTGATGTCCTGATGGTATGAGACTCAAAACTTTCGTCAAATAATAGTATTGTTTTCTCAGGTAGAAGGAGCTTCTCATTGTTATTGGTCCCTCCACGAAAACGCGTAAGTATCCGGGTTGTGCTATCAGTGTGATCGAAGGTAAAAGCTTCCGGTAAAATTCAGCGGCTGAATTTCAGCCTAGTGGTAAGTATTCTGACTATGTGATAAGCCACAATGGATATGAAGCCTCTCGCCTCCGTTTCACGGGTACTTCCACGGAGTCTCTAGAGGTTCGTGTTGAACGAGGGTCCAGTTCCTGAAGCCCGCAATTCTAACTTGAATCAAAACACCTGTTACCGGCTTATTTTCTTCGTGGGACCATTTGTAATTCATTATCTTGTTCTTCCCAGAGACGTTACAAAGTTCGTGAAAAGAGCAATAACAAGGTGGTTGGGGCGCAAGCAGTATTGACTTCAGTGAGCACGTCCTTGTTGGTTTCAATATTGGTCATCAAATATTTACTTTATGGCTTTCGACCTCTCCTCATCAAGGTCCGCCATTTACTTACCATTTTTTCATAACCTTTCAGAGTCAGCAGCAGTATACTATTTAGCACTGTAGGAATCGTTGCTACAGTATGGTAGACCGCTGGCTCTCGATCGTAAGTTTTCTATTCGGAACCTCGCAGCCGTGGCGTTCCAAATCGATTTTACGAAGCGTTGTGATATTTGCGTGCCTCCCAGAGTTCTCAATCAAGGTCCGGCGAGTAGACGAACGCGTAGCCAGTTCATGCCTGAGGCCTATCATATATCCTGAAGTTGTGGATCAGAATCAGTCAACCCCATTGTCACAACAAGCCCAAAGGAAGTTATAACAATATAGCGCCGGCAATGAACATACTTTACTGAATGTAGATGCGTCTGTCAACTGTCGTCGAGCAAAGCCGCTCCTCAAAAGATGTTAACGAGTGTATACGTATCTCCTAGAGTTACTGCCTACCAGTCCCATACCACGGGTTTACTCGATATTCTGTGAGTGGCGGTTATTTCTTCCCAGTGGTCTGTTCGTCACTCTCGTCAACTTGAAAATGCCAGCTAACGTTATCTTCAATCGCGCTATAACTAACACTCAAAGCAAGGTGGTTTACATGGATATCAGATTATGAGCATCGCAGCACTGGCAATTAGCTGCATCCACAGTATCAGTACGACTTATCGAGGGAAGTGCAAGTTAAAGCATTCGTAGTGGGAGATGTCACAAATGCCACTGTCGTCTGAGTACGTAGAAAGATTACCATTGCGAAACGAGTCGATATAGTTCGTTTATTTCAAGAGAGCCGGTGATAATCTCGAGCTGAAAAATACCACGAAAATGAAGCAGAGTGGTTGAGACTGCCCAAGTCATAAGGGTATTGTCTCATTCAAATACAGATCATCAGCCAGAGAACAGATATAAGCAACAGACAAATAACGAATGTGGCACAACTGTCGAATAACAACAAGTCGAATAACAATAAAAATATGTTCGCATGCAGGATATGTTCGACGAAAGAGACCGATGAATATCGACTTGGAGAACATCAGATTAGCTTTGACCATAGCATAGAAGTGAGTAGCAACCTAGATAATCATAGTAGCAGTAGTGAGTTCTTCGCATACCAGAGCTTGGCAACTGAGCTGTTCGACCAGGACGGAAAGACTATTTAAACCTCATTGGCTCGCTCTTACAATATGATGGCGACTTTTATATTTCATAATTAGTAAAAGCATTGGCAGAGGACCGAATTAGGGCGAGCAGTTGTGATACCGCGGTATGATCGAAGTTCGATTAGGGCAAATGCATCGTCTCCGCCGCTGCTACTCCGTAGAGAGGAATATGATAATGGTGACATGCCGAGCGGTTCTCTGCGTTCATCTTAATTTCTTGGACTAATGCATATGTTACTACTGAGGCGTCATTCGAGGTTGATCGACTTTGCGATACCTGATGCGGTCGTTCCCATCCGAAATGCCCCACAAGTAGTGACAAGTAACACATATATGTGGTCTGATGACTATAACTAGTGTAGTTTCATAGTAATGAGATCAAGACATTAGAGCATCCACAAAAATATATCGATTGAGTAATAGGAAAGTCGACTCATAGAGGTCGAAACAAAATAGAGGGTTAATACTGTCGTTACCTCAGCAAAATAATTATCAATCACTACTCAATCCAAGGATGCGAGTGACAGCTGGTGGAGTAACCCGCTCGTCAGGCTCGATGAACAATACTTCGGGGCTGAAGGTCACTAAGGCGAGGAATGGTGCGAACGGGCTAACTGGTGAGGGTCTCACCCGTGGCCTTTCGCTGGATACTTGGTCGAGCGGTCTGGACGTGCGCAGGGGTAAATATAGATTTAAGAGAGGATCGACTCCTCAAGCTGGGAGTACCAGCAGTTGTGCCTAACATAGCATATGAGACATCCGGAAGATCTTTGAAGCCGTTATACTAGACTCGAAGTCAGAGCTATCAGCCATCTTAGTGAAGCTCTGTAGTAAACCCATAACAGGCAGCCGAGGTTTAGCCAATGTGGCCGAATACGCAGCACAGCATGATGTCACCACAGCCTCTACCTGTAAAAACAAGCTGAACTGTATAAACAAGTAGCAGCAAGAACTGACGTCACAGACGGTAAACTGAGATGCAGAGGTTCTTTGAGCCAACAGGCCTGTACCGGAGCCGATTCTCTGCACACATGCAGCTACTTCTTTATAAAGCGGTCTGAACAGGATGTGAAGTAGCCACAAGATGATCAACCGACCTCAAGATATGTATATCCTTCGAAGAAGAGGTCACCAACATATGCGGCAGAACCTTGCCGTAGAAGCTCTCGTATCGAGGGTAAACCTCCACGTCTCCCTGGGAAATGCAAATCACAACGGTATCCTGCGGCTCCCACCTGTTCAGAGTGACTAGCGAATCGTAGCTCGGAATCGATGTAGCGGTAACTGCAGGGAGACTGGGACTTGCCATCGGGGAGCTTACGCTAATTCAGCCCGTCTTCGCGGGCTGTCTTTTCGATTGTCACAGTCTAGAGCAGCGAGAACTTGCAGCACTAGCTTGGAAGTGCGCGGAAGTCCTAACGCATAAATAAAAGTCCAGAGCCAGTAGTACGAGCGAGGAAGAGCCTACCCATATAGTAACGAGATTCTAATACTTCCCTAGCGGCCTCACCGCACGCTAGTGCTTCGTCCTTCAACCTATCATTGCTCGTCGTATCGGTACCGTGCCCGCGTGGTAAAGGCTGTAGAGGTTCGATTGACGTCTAGGAGTGAGAGGAACGATACAGCGCGACTGGCCTAGGCTAACGCATCCCACCAGTCGATCATCTTCACAGCACTGTCCTAGTAGCCACGGGTGACGACGGGCCTGTTCGGCTGTCATGCGTTTGCTCGGGTCAGCATTGAGGAGACTCAGAATGAAAGAGGCGAATACGGGGCAATAGCATGCGGATGCACTGGTAGTCTCGGCGATGCCGCACCTGGAAAAACAAAGCGCAATAACTCCAACCGTAAGCAGGCAACTCACTCATTGTTACAACCATCACCATTCGAGCTTCGACTGTTGGCTGGAATATCTCCCGGACAGGTGAGAATTGTCGGATCGGCCTTCAGCAAGAGTTCGAGGGTTCTGCCGTTCATTTCATACGACTTGTGTGATTCTGTTGAACCCTTCTTTTGTGATAGAATCTTAAAGCAGCTCTTCACGCAAGAATAATAGAAGAGCGACAACCCACATTGTGTACGTTGCGGTGACGAGGACCGGTCGTCATCAATAATGCTATTATACCAGCACTCCACATGTCGGACGCGCAGCCTGCATCACCACGGAACACCTCAGGTGCAACATAGGGGTATCTGCCAAGGGGAAATGCATAAGCCAAGCCTGACCCGCGAAGCTTACGTCCCACAAACTCGGCTCCGGAGCTCGCCATGCGAACGCGTGGCAAAGCCGAAGTCGATGAGTTTGAGGCAATTGTTGGAATCGATAATAAAATGCTCAAGCTTGACATCTCTATGCATTATATTCATACGGTGCCTGGGGAAACAATAAAGGGCAACGGCATGGGATATTACAAGTAAGCGAGTGCGTCGATGACCTGAGTTAGAACGATACGGGCCTCGCTACGCTTGAGTGAACCTGATGACACGGACCATCTCTAACAACGATATGATGACTAGCATACGGCGACGTGCGGCTAGCCACTCGCAAAGATCCTTCCCTTGAATGTACTCCATAACCAGCCAGAGCTTCGAGCCAGTCTCATAAACAGCATGCAGCTTACAAACCGATGGATGGTCAGTTGATAGGAGAACTGATGCCTCATGGGCGGCGAGATTCAGGACGCCTGAGGTGGAAAACAGTGGCGAGGGACGCCCCAGTGAATCACCTTTGTCGGCCAGACGGCGCTTATCAAGCTGCTTGATGGCGTATTTCAAGCCGGAAGTGCGGTGATAGCCGATCACGACCGAGCCAGAGAATCTAGCCAATATGGAGCTATGAGCAGGGATACTGGCAAAGATCCCCACCCGCTGCCAATGGCACTTTCCAACCTATAGTCCTGACTGATATGACGATGGATGATCTTGCTACTAATAACCTAAGAATTGAGAATGCAAAATCGGTCTACAGAAAATAGTGCTCTACGGCGGCGAGAATGAGACAACGATACCAACGGTCATTCTGACCATAAGGAAGCTCGCGGCCGCCCTGAGACCCGTCGGCTACCTTATCTTCAGGGTTAGGGCACTTTACTATATACCGAGCTCCACCGCTGCTACTGCTGGCACCCATGGGCATTCGGGGCCGAGACTCATGGCTTCGACCAGACCTCGCAGAGGTAGTCGTAGTAGTCCCGGCCGAGGTTCCAATAGAGCCATAGTGCTTCTTGGGACGGCTTTGACGACGGGACACTGGTGCTGGCTGAAATAGCGACCAACGTAGCTGACCATGAGACTGCCACCGATCTTACCGGCTGGCCAGGCCTGTTCTTCTGTACGGTAGGTTTCCGTATGCAACCAAGTACTCCGCAGCTTGTGATGGCATCAATGAGTGCTTCAAACATTCTAATGTTGCGGGTTTTTACGAACAAAAATATTTCCTATTGGGAAACACAAAAGCCGTCCCAGCCAACCAGCCAACACAACTTAATCTATTAATCATTTCTAAATATAGCTTTATCATGCACTCCCCCTACTTTTATACCTACCAAGGTCCCCTCCCCCGCTGCCACAAATATGCCTTACGGTGTATTCTGCTGCTGCTGCTCTTGAGTTGCTTCACTTATCGTTGATAGTTGATTTCTAAGTTCTGCATTAGCCTTTGAATTCACTCGTGGAGTGAACTTAGGCGCTACGCCAGTAATTCTTTGCTCCATCATCTGCCAGGAGGATTACTGCTCACGAGCCAGGCCACCAGGGCCCACCTGGGATTTGAGCCTCTGCTTTGCTGCATTTTGAACATCAGACATCAACCCGCCGTGATGGTGGTGGTTAGAGCTGCTGCCCCCAAGGCTGGTGGGTCTGGTACCACTCGCCGAGGTAGAATGCCGACCAGATCGGCTCGAACCTGCGAGAACGGAAGTCCGCGGAGACCCGAATGCAGCCTCCTACCAACGAGTGTCCGACGGTGAGAGTGATAGACAGGCAACACCCCTCCGGAGCCAATAACAGGCGGCACCTAAGAACTTGGGTATATGATAGCCAGCCACTGCCCGACACCAAAGCTACCCGTTGTCGGCCAAACTGGCTGGGAGCTGCTGCTGCTGCTGCTCCGTGAGTGCTCCATCGGGGATTCGAAGATCCTCCGCTGCTAGTCGATGAAGCCAGGCCATCACCCTCGTCACTACCCACTACCATATTAGCCCTGCCGTGCTCGAACAGCCGCGGAGACTCTTGGCCAAGTACAGTGGCCGGCCTGAGCTCGATGACACTGCACCACACTGATTACGATCTTAGCAAACTCACTTCTTTAGCGCTGCGGTTCCACGAGAGACCGAGAGGGATAAGGGAGGTATGTCCGGTCGAGAGGATCCAGTCGATGATACACTGCTTTGACCTGAGCAGTGACGAACACGTGCACTGCGAAGGAACTTAGTAATTCACAGCCAGACAGCTGCTTGTGAGAAGCCCGAACAACAACCACTACCGCTCTAGCGAGTCACCGAAACCTGACCCGCCTGGCAGGAGGTCGGGCATATACTGAACCTAACGAGCCCACTGTGGCTCGAGTGATCCCTGACCGCGCGCCACTAAATTACTGGTTCGCTTCCTCGGCACTCCGGTTGGCCCGAGAGGCGGTCGTCCTCTATCACTAATTGCCGAACCAGCTGACTCGATGCTGCTCCGACGACCACCCACGGAGGAGGCGAATGATGAAACTGGCGAGACTAACAAAGACCATTTCGAAGCGACAGAGGTAAATGCCGGCACATCGCCCAGAAGCAAACTCCTCATCTTCGCTGTCAGGCAGGATGCTCTCCTCCAACTGAGGATTCTTCCGTTTAAGTATCTCAAGGGAAGCTAATAAACAAACCACACCTGTGAAGAATCACTTACCCGCGCCACCGAGTTCGTCATGCTTTTCCTGGACTCCAACCGTCTTCGCAATCTCTCCGCCTCACGAGACTCCGAACCGTGCCTGAGACCATGGCCGGCTTCCCAGGCGATTAGAGCTCCGGTTTACTTACCGAGATACGTTCCGCTTGTTAGCTCCACTGTTGCTGCTAACAGGTGGGGGACGGAAGTCTTGCGCGCCCGACACTGAGTAAGCACGCTAAGCAGCAGCAGCTCCCGCGGGAATGAGTCACTACTAGCTCTCAGGCTTGGGCGCCCAGTTGGAGGCTTCGACGCTGTGCTACCGACACTAGACCGAGGAGAGGAAACGCTGAAAGGATACGAACTACTGTCCACTCAGAGGAACCCCGCCTGTGAGCGCATTAGAAGAGAACCGGCCATTTCGGCCCCGAGAGGATGGAAGGATGTGAAACTCAAGAGGTGAGTATTGGTACCTTGACTTAGCTGTATAGAACGTATCTCCACTGGAGGATTCAGTTGGGCTTTCTCTGAGCTTAGCTGAAGGGAAAACAAGAGCTTATCAACAAGTAGTATCCTACAGTTGCGCAGAAAAGGGGACAACGCACACAATCGGGCGAGCGCAGCTGGTAGCAGACTCACCCATCGAGACAATACTCCTCATCGACCTCTTCCGCGATACTCGTGAGCGTCGCTCTAATACACAGGTATCCTCAGCACTCGGTGCGGCGACCTTACCACCCCTGGATGACTTCACAGAGCGTGTGCTATGCGCCGATGAAACCGACAGCGTGGATTGATCTAGCTCGGACATGCTGCTGCCATCCAGGGACTCACTTTGTATCACAATCTGCCGGAACAGCATTTCGGGACGCGAGGACAGCAAATGAGAGCCCCACCGATCGAGGCCTCTCCCGGAAGACCCCTCGGATCTGGTGCACTGGATGAAGCTCCATGTCGCTGTCCGTGCTGGGTCGAGGAAGTAGGACATCAACAGGGACAGCGGCATCGGCAACCTCCGTAGCCGAGACCAGCGACAGGGGAGGTATGGCTGGTGGGCTCGGCAGAGGGTCCGAAACCTGATCCAGTTGCCATCGACCGAGCTCGAGGAGGCCTTCAACTCACCGTGAACGTGCTGACTATCGGCGTGTCTGTAGGCTCACCCTCCTCACTAGGTGGACTCGGCGGCGGACTGTTCAAGTGCGAGAAGCTCGGGAAGCCTGGAGTCTGACCAGGGCCACCTAGTGGCACCGAATCGGCCATGGCAGTCTGAGACGACAGCAGCTGAAACCCTCCTTCCTAACGCACACACGTGACCTACTGGCGTCCTCTCTGGCTCACTAAGCGGCACGTTGCTGTTAACATTCTCCTTTTCCCTATTGAATATAGGAGGCCGACCAATACCAGGATTGAGCACCAAAGACTAACACATAAGCGTCCAATGCCTTGCGCTTCAGTACATTCTCACCTTGGCTGCTATGCTGTCAGATACAACGGTACTCGGTGTCGACGGCGGCATCGGCGGTGTAACGCAGACTGGGCTGGACAGATTGCCCCGCTCCACGGAAGCCTCGACGCCTGCCGGTACCGGGTACTGCTCACTGAACTGTTCACGTAGCTTTAACTTCTGAATCTGATATAAAAGCCAGCCCTGGCAACCGGACGAGAATGTGTGCTTACATCTTGTTCGACCTTCGCTATCAGTTTCAGCATGTCGTGGCAGACCTCGAAAAGATCCTTGGACTCCGGTCCGCGCTCCTTTGGTGGGGGCCAAACAGAATCGTAATCGACAAAGGTCATACAAAGGTTACGGTAGCTGATAGAGGAAAGAGAGACTTCTTATACTTAAGAGCATCCTGATAATTGGTCAAGACGCATCATTAATTCTATACTATAAAGACCTATCCGGATGATACACTGTGGGAACCGTTTACCGTGACACCGATATCGTCATACGATAATTACTAGTCTGGATAGAATCATCTTACGGAGTTATATGCGGCCCAGCACCAATTGACTGATGAAGACTGATGTCTTTGAGATCGCTGTCTTGATAAGATTGCTGTCCCTCTCACCTCGCATATACGTTAAGTCCATAGTCAAACAGCCATTGGCTTGCTGCGATCTTCTCCCGGTAAAAGTGAGCGAGATGCGTGTGGAAGGTATCCAGCGGTTCACTATCATCCTTCTGGAACCAAAGTCTCATCCCATTGCGGGACGGGTGAGACTACCTCCTCCCAGTCTTGACCAGGCGGCTGCGCCATGACCGATGTAAGCCTGCGCTTCTTCTCCCGCTCCCTCTCCCTTTCCAAGGCGTGTTCGATGTCATGGAAGGAGTCGGTCAGCTCGTGGACATCATCGACAGTTCGGTATGCCCTGTCCAGGTGTTCAGCAAACCCATAGGCGCCTTCCGGTGCCCACCTCAACTCAGCAGCTCGCTCGATACATCGCGTCACCACTCGGTCTAGCAGTGCCTTCACGTCATCCTCGGACATCAGCGCAATCACACAATGGAGACAACTTATCTGAAAACTATAATACCGTAACCGTTGCTGCTGAACGCCGCCTCCTCACCCGAGGATTCTCGGTACACTTGAGCTCATAGAACTTGCTGAACGCTCCAAGCTGGAACATTTCAATCTGCTCGACGATCAACACGGACCTAGATGAAGACAGAGACCCACCTGCCTTCCACCTGGATTAAGAGCATTAGCGAATTTAACACAGACTTGCAGGACCAAGGCGAACTTGTCGAGCTGAGGGAAAGCGTAAGTGATATGAGCCGGTGTGGATGTGAGCTCACCAGCTCATACATGACCTCGAGAGCTCGATACATGGTAGTTAGGTTAACTTCAATGGCACGGAATTCTTCCTCAAAGCCGCTCAAGAAAATCATAAGCTGCAGTCGATGACGGACGTCAGGGATTTTTCGCAAGTAATACCTAACGGTCACATCTCACCAACAACAACTCGGGCATGGCGACGTACACAAAAAGATCAACTTCGTCCCGGCACGCGCCCGGAGGATCGTGGTCAACGGCGTCAATTACCGCCTGGGTCACATCGGGCGGGAGCTGCACCGATAGCTGTTTGGGACACGGACAAATACAGCCTTACATCGCGGAGTAAGCTCTCTACTGGGCCAAGCTGATCTGCCTGCCATACCGACTCGTCACATCTCAGCAAGAGATTGCGGTAACTAGGATGCAGCATTGGTTGCCTTCTGAGAGCAGATCCGTATAGTACTGTTCGCTGCGGCTCTTAATCTTAACGCCGCTAGGCGGTGGCTCCATTTGCATAAAGACCTTCTGGGCTACAATACCAACTAACCGATGCTCCTTGGTGCCAAATACAGTCAGTGGCTTGCTCGGTGTGCCCAACGGATCTAAGCGCAGATACTTCGAAGCAAGGCTTCCACGCACGCGCCTCCCGTGGGGAGGATGCTGTCCTAGCGTATTGCCATCGAGATTTCAAGGCTTACTCTCGAGCTCCTTTCCGGTAGCAGGGCCCTTTTGGTTGAGGTCCCGCATAACCTCCTTCTTTTTGAACAGCTTCATCAAAAACTTTGAATCCACCTGAGACAGTTCGCCTACTAGACATGCCATCGTGAGTTTCTGTCGTACCCGTTTCCATATCTTGTCGGCTCCCACTTGGCGAGATATAACACAGTCCGAGGGCATCACTGGTAACAGGGACTTAGTGCCTGAATCCGACCAACCTTCACAGAGGTGTCTCCACAAAATTGCTAATATCTGATGGATTCCTCCACGAGGAATCATACTAAAGGGAACTCAAAGGTGACGGTAGAAAAGGGCATACTACTGGACAAGTGAGCCCCTTGTCAAACCTAACCGCTCACAGACGGATTAAAGTAGTCGAAGCTGCGAAGCCGCCGTCAGAGGATGCCCCCAGGAGGCACGGTATCGCCTCTCGCTCATAATCCCCGCTGTGCATCCCGCAGAGTCCATTACTAAGTACCCCGCCTTACTCTGTGATCCACTCATTCCCGGTGTTCTCTCAGCACAGCTAACGCCTAATGCTGGAACGCTACAGTTCTTGGACATCGACGGCGGCGGCGGCGGGCCAGACATGACCAAGCTGTGCTGCGGGCCGCCATCAGAGCACACGGAGATATCGCCATGAGCTGGAAGCACTGAACACACAGAGCTCAACTACTTGTACGTATCGAGCATCGTTATACCAATCCCGCTGGTATCAGCATCAGAGGCACAGCTTCTTGGTGTGCCACATTCGGAGGGAGTCAAGTCTCGAGGCCGACTGCCGTATCTTGACAGGATACTAATACTCGAATACTAACAACTGCGAAGATGAGGAGTGACAGTTCCCCAACAAGCTGAGTGGGAGCGATGCTGCTGCTGCCGGCATTCGGTATCACTTTGTGAAGTATTGCAGTAAAGGCTCGTCATGTGCGTGCTCGAGCTGAGCTGCTTGAATAACTGAGCTGTCGCAGCTCATAGGTGTATCTGTACCGGAGTCAGTGCTGCCAGCTCCTCCTCTAGGCGTGGAGACGCTGCCTGAACAAAAGTCAACATACACAGTGAGATTCTCCACTATCTCTTCAGATGTGATAGATGTATTATTACTAACCCCCCCGGCAAAATGACACCACATTTGATCGTTTATTTACAAACGTTCACATGATGGCTCTCGTCTACCATACGTAGGCATACAGTTTGATAGATGTTACTAAATTATTGGAATACATCGCCAAATGTGGCGCGCAGGTAACTTGCACGCACGCGACCGATTCGGAGAGCTATGGCGGCGGGGGTCGCCATCAGCGCATAGATTGTTCCCACGACAGAGAGTCTGCACCGCGCAATTTTCGTCACCCACTACACGCGCCCCCATGGGCTGTTGATAACCAGGCATTTCACTTGGAAGGCAACGATTTAGGAAACGAATTTAGGGCGGCGACGCAGACACTCAGATCGCACCGCTCAGGATCTGCTGAATCGCCCAACCCCCGGGACTGACTATCAACCAAGCACGAGCCATTTGACCAACGACAGGATTCCCTAGGTAAAAAATATCCACAAGAAATCCAAGCGAGTCTGTAAGGTCTGCACAGTGCTTCCCAAGGCTGTGATTCCTAATCTGCTCTCCACGCCCCCAAAACTCCACAATGCAAGCTCAGTACGCCGGCTCGCGACAGGAAGGCTACTAAGCGGCCGATATCCGTAAACTTCACCATGCACCAGTGCAGCGGCGTGCAGGCTGCTCACATGCAGTAGCTCGCTTCCCTTTAGCCTTGTTGATGTCGACTCCTTTAATATGCAGTGATACATACGGGTTCGGTTGTCTCGCCTTCGGCAATGCCTTTGGCCCTCCAAGGTTAAGAGGTATCCGTGGAGGAGGTCCCTAATACACCGACATCACCGTGCATACCGTGTCTCGTTCTCACCTTCGGCCCCGGCAAAGGTGGTATCGCCTTCCCGCCAGGTAGCGGTGGAGGTGTCGCCTTACCAGCTGCCAAGTTCTAGGATCAATCCTACTAGCACAACTCATCCCTACCACACCGCCTACCATGAACGTCGGCGGTGGGGATCCCTTTGCCGAAGTAGGAGACGACTTCGGTGGCGGACAAGTGAGGATCGGGGATGTCTGAGGTACCACTTCCCTAACACCATCGAAACACACTCACCTTCGGCGGTGCCGGCGGCAGTCCCTTGGCAGATTTAGGCCCCACCGGCGCCTTCGCTGCAAGACCCAATTTGCCCAGCGGCAAGGGCGGTATCCCCTTCGGAGTCACCGGCGGCGATCCCTACAACCAACCGCAATCACCAAGCGTTTCCCGCATACCGCCGCTACCTTGGCAGATGACGGCGGGGATGGCACCGGCGGTGGCGGAGACGATGCCTTGGCCGGTGGAGACGTGTTGACCCCTACAGACGAAGTATCAGGATGACGCAATGCGATGGGCGTTGGCGCTATGGCCCTGAGCTCCGCTGGTGGCGAGGGCATCCCCAAACAGCGACCTGGTGTGTCACCCAAACAATTACCTGAAACCAACATAATAAACAACAATCCCTGCAACGGCGGCTATCCAACCCCCGGTGGTGGTACCGCTTACTGTATCTAGGCGAGTTTATAGTCTAAACGGAGCCAGGAGCAGCAGCAGCAGCCTAGGATAGACTACATTTTCTATACGCTATTTCCGATTACACAGCTACTTCAATACCTGTACTGTGAGATTCGCCGAATAACAATGTTTCTAGCAACGACGGGTCTGTACACAGGTACTGAGCCGTAGTTTGGACATTAACAACCCTACCCCAGCCAACCTTCCCTATGGCGTAAATAGCGCAACATCAATATGCCCATACCGCCGCTGCTTACTAGTGTTCAGCGCATCGCCTCCTCGCCTGTTCAATTTGGCTGGTGTCCGAGGCTTCCGTCGAGCTTCGTTAACCTAAAAAGATACTCCCCTTGTACCATCAATACATCCGGTCCCTACAAATCCTCTCAACGTCCGCAGCTCTTCGTTCTTATCCTTTAATTCATCTTTAATTGCTTCATTTTGCTGTCTTAGTGTGGCGAGCTCAGCCAGCATAGCAGCGAAAGTTGGAGTTCCCTCCGGAGTCCCAGCGGGCAGCGGTGGCGTCTGCGATGCCTCGATCGTCGGAGAACTCATTGCCAATAAACAAATAATAAATAGTGGTGATACTGAGCTGATTACGCACTACCAATAATATTTCTGGAATATCTTTCAAACCAGGATGCGCAGTTCTTATGAGGCAAATGACCTATCGCACTTCCTGCATTCATCGGTCAGTTATACAAGTGTCAACCACGGCTAAGTAAGGTAGGACTAGAAAATCTGCATTACCTATTCCAACCTTTCTACCAAATTACGGGGCCTGAAAAAATGTATCGAAGCAGATGCATTCTAGGGCAGAAGTGCTAACGGAGCTGCACCCACATACTTCGGCATCAACTGTATCAGGCGCCTTGAGATTGCAGAAACGGAATATCGACAACTCCAAACGTTTTGTAATACCCTTGATTATTGGCAGCGATACCATGCAGCAGCCCATTGCGGAACAAAGACAAAGGCTCCCAAAGGCTCAGGAAACATGTCTCCTACACGAGGGCCCCCGACCCCTCTTTGCGGAGGACTACAAATCTTGGAACGCTCCTGAAGTCATCGACCACTTTAACCAGCTGCATTCTCAAGCTGCTGCTGCTGCTGTCCTTCTGTTTGATATAGCTGTCGACAACTTCGTGTTGCCCTGTTTCCGCATTCAGCTCCATCCATAGCAGCCCGCCGGGCTTTAGTACTTTCGATGATACATCTATCACCTAAACGACAAACCAACTAAAATACAGAAAATCCGATACCGTATTATGCACAAGCCCAATGAAGGTTCGGAGGGTTACCAGTGTTACGAGTAGTTCTAGTAGGCCACGAGACTTGACGTCTCGGAAAGAGCCGAGAGTAGCCCATTCCAGTGTCTTTACCTGTTGAATGACGTCCATGCCATCGACTCCACCATCAAGAGCCAACAGATCTTCGTGATCTTTGACTGTACGGGAGAGGCTCTCCACAATGTTATGGGGAATATAGGGGGGATTGGATACAACCATGTCATAGGATTCCTCAGACAACTCTTGATCGGCAATAGCGCCGATCAGGAAGGACAGCCGACTTTCGACGCCGAACAGGTGTGCATTCTCTCGGGCCAATTCCATCGCTTGCTCCGAGACATCCACGAGGTCGACCCTGACACGCGGAAACCGCCTCGCCGCCGACCATAAGGAGTATTTTAACCTAGAATTCGTCTTTCATATCAGAGCCTGGCTTGATTTAGGATTCCTAACCCAAGCGATGCTCGGACACGAAAGGGTACGAAAATATATATGAAGATATGCAAGGACCTATCTTATTGAAGGACCCCCAGAAGTGGATCTCTAGAAGTCGTCGAGCTCACCTACAGCCTGCCCACTTGGTCGCCAGTGCTACCGCTATAACGCCGCTGCCGCTACACAGGTCGAGGACGTGCCTGCCTGCAACGGGCTGGCTCGAGTCGAGGATGTATTCCACCATCTCCTCTGTCTCTGGCCGAGGTATCAATGTTGGAGCTCTCACATTTAAGCCTTTCAAATGTAGGAAGTCAACATAACCTGACCACAATCAGATTGCCGCCGTATGAACCATCTGTGTTCCACAGATAACCGTCAACCGAGAGTGGCCAGGCCAGCAAGTAATAAAAGCAATTAATATTATCAGTGATATTAATATTAGATAATTACAGTAACATTTCCTCACCTACGAGGTACTGGTAAGGAGTCCAACGTAGAGCCCTGCTCCGTACTGCCTCTCGAAGCTGCCTTCTATCCTTGATACTCTCCCTCAGCCATCGCAAACACGCCCTCTCTTCCTCGATAATGTCCTATACGAACAACGCTGATTTTTGCTTCGGCAGCTGCTGGCATACAGCCCAGTCACAGCGCCCAGCCTCACCTCCCGCGGACCTTCAGTGTACCGATTTACAAAGAGGAATCGCTCGCCTGTGGAATATGGGAAGAGCCTTCCTCCAGCTGCTCTCCCACCAGGCCGACGGTAGCCCACCGACCACATCTGCATTCTTGAACCGCAACACCGTGGCATCTCCCAAATGAAGCTTTCGAAAAACGCTTCGCTCCGCCCAGTAATTGACGCCTCACAACACAAGCCAGTATGCTGTTGTGTACGTGGTAAATGGAAGAATAAGGAACGTAATCTGACGTAGCGGGTAGCTCAGCAGCAGCCTTGCAGGCTTTGCTATATAAGATCCTGGAAATCGATCAAGCCGGCTGCCACTAGGAGTGCAGCTTATCCAGCAGATTCTCGCCTGAAACGGCCCCGACTTCAGCCAGCATAAGCCTTGTGGCACGCTCCACCTGACAAAAGATCGACAATGCTCAAGAACAAGTCGTCAAGACCCACCTCTGCGTTCTCGTCCTCCAAGAGCTCGCCAGCATAAACAGATACTTCGGACATGCCAACCAGCAGCGGGCCTCCGACAGCCTACAAAGTACAATCATCATCACAACCCTACCTCCCGAGATACCTTCCACAGTTCGGTAACAGCGCGCAGCAACACGAGCTTGACCTGGGCTGAGGGCTCCATACGGCAGGGCCGGAGCAGATCGGACAACAAGTATTTGACCTAACAGAAATAACCCTGAAAGTTCCATGGGAGAAAGGGCTGACCTGGTTGTCGGTAGCACAACGCTTCCCGATGGCAATGACAGCAAGGCTGAAGGAGCTCTGGGCCTCCGGTGTGTAGGCTACTGGCCAATACTTGGCCGATGCGGCTGAGTTGGCCACAGCGTCAATGATCGCCTCAAAGGTCTCTCCATCGGAGGATATCTCGGCCGTCACATTGGCCACGGCTGCTACCAAACTAAAACCACTCCCATCACTACACCGACGATATTGCGCCCTTACTTGAGGGCCTCTTCTATGAGATCGAACCACCACGGGCGACCCTCTTGAGCTGTCTCCTCTCCAGACTTCCTCTTCTTATTGCTTGCCTTCGACGTGCTCGCCTGTTCTGTGCATTTCTTGAAGACCTACCACCCGCGGTCCAACCCCATACCGGAATGAATCCCTACCTCAAGGACGTCACCAGACATTAGCTGCAGTACCGCGACGCCTATCTCTTGGCCGCCTCTGCTGCAGAGCTCAGTCGCCAAGGAAAGCCATACTGCGGTCTGTGGCGCCGCCTTGTGGTTCGACTCTGCCGCCAACCAACCGCCGCGCTTCATATGCTTCCCTAGGGTCTTCATCACAGCCCCGACGTCGGCCAGCCGCATATGCAGGCAGGCCTAGCTTAAGATCTCCAGCTCAACGCTCTTCGTTCCGTCCTACTACCTCGCTCAGGGCCTGGACAGTTAGACCGGCCAGGGCCTCCGACCCCCAACCGAACTCAGCATCACACCAGCGAACTTCCCGACGTGCCGGAGGGACAACAACATGAGTTGCCTGCACCACTGCTACAACACGACTGAGAAGTCGGGCCAGAGGATCCCGAATGATGGCCAACGAACGGATGTCCGCCGAGGTACGCGAAAACATGTACCTGTTCAAACGCGTGCCACATAATAACAGCAGCTGTGTACGGCTACTACCCGAGTAGAGACATGAGCTTCTGCAGACGGAAGATGTCCTTGTCATTGGGAACGGTGTGCTTTGGGCCACATGCCTCGATGATCAACAACTTCACCGACTCCATTACACTCGCAATCGGCTGGGACCTAGTCACGAATCTCGGGTCCCGTACAGTAGTTTCTAGCTTTACCTTGCCAACCGCTGGGCCGTCATCTGCAGGAGATGCGACAAGTCCTTAGCAGACTCGCTAAGAGACTCCCCGATAGGTGCCAGCTCCCACTCCGGCGACACGCCTACGGTAGCAGCATGGCGGCTCTAGTCAGTCCTATACCCTACATAATTGGAACACCGCCGCGGTCTCCGGGCCGAAGTACTGGCCGCATGCACCAGTAATCTCAAAGAGGCACTGGGCTGTCGGTTGAAGCTCAGTGGAATCTTTTCCTTTCACGGAGAGAGCCGCAATGAGTGAAGGAAGGAGGAGGCTCAAGTACGATAGAGATGACGCACCTGGCGATTGTAGGATAGATCCAAGCATCGTCCCAGGGAGGCCTACCCATTCGCTTAACCAATATAGTAGTTGCTCTGCAAAGTTGGGCGTTTGTCAGAGGCATCTCTCCAGATGCCAGAGGCTCACTACTGCCAACCAACTTGGTGACACGCTCCTTCAGCGAGGCCAGACTCAGTGCGCTGCACAGGCCTCTCAGTACCGACCAGAGCGCGTTGGCCATCGCCACAGAGCCTACAGAACAGCATCACACAGCAGCGGGTGGCGCTTTAGCTCACCTTCTTGAGAGGCCCTCTCGATAACAACGGCCACGCACTCCTCTTGGATCTCCGACGGCACCGATAAGTACTGCTGCTGCCAGGACCTACACCAAGCGTTATTTCTATCATCTACAGCAGGCAAATACCCAGTAGCGGCCTCTTCGATAGCATCGGCTACTTGAGAGAAGAGCGCCGAGGGAGTTGAGGGTTCCTTAACCAACGCTATCAAGGTGGATATCATACAGCTGGCATCGATAGCACGGAGGAAGGATCCTAACAAAGATGGGATGATAGAGGTACAATAGTGAGTAGTAACCACGGCGAAAGCTACTACAAAATTATCAGGGCAGACCGAAAAGCCTGTTAGCTTGGATCTAGTAGATAAGACAGGTAACTTAAGATAATTGATGAAGAGAATGATAAAATAATACGGGTGACTTCTTAACAAGATCATCAAAACCCTTCAGTGAATTAGCATTCACATTAAGGATAGCGACTCAAGTATGGAAGCTGTATCAACTGGAGCCTTACCGGCGGCCTCATTGGCAATAGTCCGTATCTTAGCTGCCTTCTTGCTCTTAGAGTCTCCCGTGACACTGTGTAATGCCACCAACAATGTTGCATACTCCTCAGGAGTGCCCTCCGGAACCCCTAGATTAGTCAGCGCTAGTACTACTCCAGATACCTATAGAGCCACTCTGCCTCCCCCCCAGTGTAGACCCTTTACTACCACTCTCGCCGCTACAGTCTGATACTGCACAGCTGCCGTACTAACAAAGGTAGGCTGCCCACCGAACAAAGCTCTAGCAGTCGATAACGCCTAATCGTCAATCCACACTGTGGTGAAGTCGCAGGATGCTACCTCAACCATCGCAGAGATGTCCAGAGGCAGCACATCCCCGCTTATCCAGGCCTCGATATCCTCACGAGGGGCATCGGCGGCCATCAGCAGCACCTAGGGGCAACTTACCGAATAACGGTTATAAGAATGCTACCAGAGCAGCACCATTGGCGCTCAAATCCCTAGCGATATCGCAGATCAGGGAGGCAGGTATCCTAGCTGCTTCTTGGGGGGCGGTAACCAAAGCATCCAGAACCTCTGCAGCCGAGTTATCTGGAACGACCCTTAACGGAAATGAGTGGAATGAGGAAATGAGGCTCACCTCCGTCAACCACAATGGCCTTAACAATCGTCTTGAGCTGCTCGAGCTGTGGTGTCTCCAGCGGAGATTTCATTTGTCCAAGTGTTTCCCGCAATAAGGCCACAGTTTTGATGGCCCCGCAGATTCGCAGGGCGGCCGACACCTGCTGCTTCTTGGTAGCGGCCTTCAGAACAACTGGCTTGACAAGCTCAAGATCTTCCTTCTGGCAGATGTTGCCGAGGATTGACAGGCAGACAAGGTCAAGGGCATCCTCTCTAGGGCCATTGCCCAAAAGCAACCTGCAAAAGCGCTACTCCGGCCCACTGTATGCCGAGCTTACGTGCATAGTGGCTTCACCAAAGCCTTACGAGCGACGACCCTATCAGCATCACTAAGATCGGTAGACTGCTGGAACAAAGCCTCTCCAGCTAGCACCGCATTGACAGTGTTCTTGCCCGACACAAGTGGCAAAAGATTCGAGGCCAGCACCTGAGCATCCAGCCTTTTATTTACTTAACCATTTCCCCTCTTCTACCTTCACCGACAGGCCATCGGCGTGGGCCAGGAACCTTACAGCGCCGGGACTTGGCAAAGTGGCGCAAGCCCGTCCAACGAGCTTCTCGAGCTGCTTTGGTTTGAGTCTAGATCCGGCATTCGGCAGCACTCCCAGAAGATCGTCCGAAATAGCACCGTTGGCGGCAGTGACGGTATCGACAAACCTGCCCACGATTTCGTCGTCATCGCAGCTTGTAAGGGCATCGCCCAACACCACAGCTGCAGCTCCGGTGACACTCGGTACTGCAGCATTTTTAATAAGGGATTTGGGAGCGACCATACTGAGAAGGCCCATGCATTGTTGCTGGAGGCTTGGACCTGACAGGACGTATCCTACAACTCCGAACACCGTTCTATCATTACCAACTGCTCCAGAGGACTGCAAGATCCACTTGATGAGCCCGCCGTTAGCAGCGATGATTTCTCTGACTACTGCCGTTGACCCGACAACATCCGTTGCTCGCTCATCAAGAGCCTTCCTCAAAGCAGCATACGCCTTTCCCTCAACAGCGCCATCAATTCCCCGGTTGACCAGCAGCCACGAGTCCTTCATAGCAGCAGCAGGAGCTTTCGATCTGGACGCTATAGCCGATTGAGCTAGACTTTTAAGATGTCTGCTCGCCTGATCCGAACCCAGCAACAACAGACAGACCAGGAAGAGGCCGTTGTCGAAGGCCTTCGGGCCAGCGATCTCCGTGTACATGCGGAAAGCCTTGGTGATGTGTCGGGTTACCGCCAATGACAAGAGCACAGGCCGCTTGGCCACATCATGCATCGTACCCTTCACCAAGTCCTTGCATGCCGAGTTATTCATCATCAACCCCATAAGCCTTTCCACATCACCGTCATCACTGGTTCTTGCAGATAGCATCTTATATACCGACAAATCTACGCTCTTGCTCAGGCCGAGCTCCTCAATCGACTCCAATACCTCGTGGACCGTCGGAGCGTGGCTCTCGGCTCCCAAAGAGGCCTGGACCAGGGCCGCTGCTCCAGCAGGACCAGCAGGATACGCAGCTGTTGACGAGGGCAAGGCTGCTGTGGCCAATTTGACTCCATCTCCCCTCATAACCTCAACGGCACTGACACAAGCATTGGCTTCGTCCTCCTTGCCCAGCAAGTCGATAATGATGGTAATCTCCTCTACTACACGATCATCAACTGCCACAACCTAATCAAGCCAAATGCCGCCCTACCATTCCCAGCCCCATTACCTCTGCCCAGTACTGCTGTGGAGTTATGTTGTCCCTAGCTGGCATCAGCTTCCTTAGGAGCCCTTCCAGTGCCAGTCTCTTCGACTCAGTTGTAGCAGTTTCCCACACCCAGCCAGCATTCAATATTTTCATCCTGATTGCATGGGAAGGCTCCAGCCCAACTCGCTCAACCATGAGCCCAGCCACGGCCTTCGCCTCGCCATCAGTGGTGCTCTCCCGATCAAGTAGCTGAGATATCGCCTCATCGCGGGCCGAGACAGATGTAGTGGAGAGATGACGGAGCAGCTGGGCGTCCAGGACATGGCCGCCAGGCAGCAAGGCTTCGACTTCCTTAACACACTTGTGTTTCAGGGCGCAGCGACTGATGGCGAGAGGGAAGTTGTTGTAGAGCTGCGGTAGGACCTGATACAGGTGAAAGACATGACCAAAAGAGGAGGCCAATACTACCTCCGCCACATGGGACTCCTTACGACCTTTGGCTATAATAGCCACGGCAGAGTCACACACAGTCAATGCGGCCGAAGGAGAGGCACCAAGGAACCAAGTCGACGAGACGACAGCAGAAAGAAGCGGTGCCTCGCCGAAGGGCAAAACTAAACCGCTCAACAGCAGCGTCCACCCTCTAGATTTGCCAATAGCTTCAAGAACCTGATGGGCCGCCGGATGCATTGCGGCACACTCGAGATGCCAGGGGCCTACTTGCTCCGAGTGGGCGTCGTAACGGGTGTCGAGTTCCCTGGCCACCTTCACCCAAAAATTGCTTTCTTTTTCAGAGAATCTCAAGCCAAGAGCTACAATGTCTACCACGTCCTGAAACGCCATGAGCCTTCCTGAAATACGCCGCAAAGACTTACTGAGAATGCAGGAAGGGGAGCGTGCTTCATAGCCCTGGCAAGCAGGCTGCAAAGGTCACCATCGGACAAGCTGGAGCCTGAAGAGAGCCAAAGATTCCCACGAGGTTGAAAGGCTAACCACGCCCTACTAGCTATTAACGGTATCATCATTGTGACTGCAAACGAGAAGGCTTGGCGATCGGTGGACCCCTTTTTCGTAGCAGCTGATATCAATGGGAAGAGTGCTGGGGCAAGATCAAAGGTGAACTTGTGGGCCTCAGCAAGAGCCTCCAGGAAAACCTATTCCACAACAGTTAGCGGGCGCCGGGGCCAAGAGCAGCCTACGAGATTGACAGTAGTAAGCAGTGGGCGATTGGCAATGCCAAGCTTGACGGTTTTGCGAGTGTAGTCGCAGATAGTTCGCCACAGTGAAGGCGATGTCCCTGACAGAACCTCACTCACCACTGTGCCCCACCAAAAGGCTTACTCAGCATGTGCACCAAATGCTGCCTTTTCAGAGGTTCGCCTGTTTTGCGGACTCTAGCCAGAAAGATCCACTGAGAATCATCTCCCCACTTTACTATTTTCGTGAGACGGGCAAATACTGGACTATCGTGAAACCTAACCAGAGCAGACGATCTGCGGCACGCGTGCAGAGCGCCGGGCATTACGGTATCCCTGCCAATAGTAAGGCTTCCATATTGTACGTTTGGACCTCATAACGGCTAATCTAAGAGGAAAATCAGAGAATCTTAGGTTGAAGCTTGCCCTACCAATAACTCGAGGCAAGTCTGACCCTGCTCGGTTAGCAAATGCTTGGAGAGGTGCATGAGCAGTTTCTCTATATTATTATTGAGTTCATCGTTCTCTTCACTTGTAAGGAAGTCCCTTCCTTTATACCCATCTTTATCAACCTCAAAGAGATCAACAAATTCCTCTAAGGAGGGATCTTGGGCTACGAGATCCTGGAAGCTCGATAGCTGAGCAGCAAAGGTTATCAGTAATATATAACGCCGCCTTACCGCAGCTTCTGCGATCGCTTGCGGTTCGACTGATCTAGCCTCACGCCAGTCATATAGGAAAGATACCTATCGAGGTCGCAATTGGGCAAGTCGTCCCGGGCCGAGAGCCACCAACCTTTCCATGCTTCGGCTGTTGAGCAATATTATGCTTCGCCTTGAATGTTTGGAGTTGGCGAAGAAGCTCCGCGGACATAGCGACAGGAGTTACGCAATCCTTAACAGAAGGTAACCATTTATCAACACTCAACACAATACGACAGCTTGATTGAAAAAAGGAGCTTGACGAAGGGACCGGGAGTCCACGGCAATTGAAGATTGAGCCACCAATAGTAGGTAGCCTGTGACTCTAGAGAGGAATACTGACCGGAGTTCACTTGTATGCATTCAGGATGACGAAACTGCACCGCCGTGACATGGGCGGCAAAATTGGTAATCATGTGACATTTCGCTCCGCTTAATGTAGGTCCCAGGTTCAATTCCCCGGAACACATTTTTTATCAATCTAGCACTCAGATGAGGCGCAGCCAGACCGTGTCAGGTATGCAATTATGACACCAATACATCTTGATCGAAAAGATTGTTCCTTTGATTTACGGCGCACCTCTGGAAAGTGAATGGCGTAGTTACGATAATTGATAATACTAACCAGGTAGAATATAGTGTTATCGCATAACTAATGTTCCGTCTTCACATTTACCTTTCATCACGCACTCCTTCTTCTAAAACTCTATGCTTGTCCCCAGGTGGATGAAACTGGTCCGGGTAGGCGCAGGAGTAGGCTATCCACCTCAGGTATTCTTCTCCAGGGTGCAAGCAAAATTGCTATGTCGCCTGTACATTGTATTAATACTGTGACTAATAGTGTATCTGCGCAGACAAT